>CAMZMU010000066.1:3175515-3321434 GCA_947311845.1 Poa pratensis | reverse complement strand
CATGGTAATTGAGTGTCGAATAAAATTAAGTATTAATATGGACATGAATCATAGAAAAAAACTATAAAAAACGACAAACTCATGCATCACTTGTTTTACTGCTAACACATCATAAAAATGCACGTAAAAAAAACACATCATAAAAATGGGTAAATTTCATAACTGCATCCAATATATAGTATCTCGCGCCATAATCCACAATGGTAAGAGCCACGTATGGATTATAGTGTCGTCGTATCGGCATCTTTGATAGGAGACGGGGTCCTGCTAGCCGAGGGGAACGTAGGGCAAGAAGGTGGACGTCGTCGAGGTCGGGATTGTACACGGCAGTTTACCCAGCTTCAGGTCTCCACGGCGGTGGCGGAGCCCTACGTGCTGCTATAATTCACTATGAGGCAAATAGCCGAGGTACAGGTTACAATGAGGTTGATGGTATCAGGATTGGTTGATTGGATGGATGCCCTAAAGGCGTCCCGAGGTCCAGCTTATATAGGCGGCTGACCTAGGGTTACAAGGTTTTACGTATCCGGCAAGCATACAGAGTACTAAACCTAGCCGGCAAGTCTGCCGCCTTCCGTCTTGGTGGGTGGCTTCATGGGCTTCGGTCTTGGGCCTCCTCCTTGCCGGCATCCGCCTTCCTTGGTCGTCAGCTATCTGGGTCGCCCGGTAGGCAAAGCCTTTACCACCACTGCGGGCCACCCTGGACTAGCCGGATTGATCCATGCTGTGATACCCCTAGTAGGTATATCCCCAACATTTGCCCCTGAAGGTTCGAGTTCTTCAGCGCCGTCATCTTTTGTGGGCAATGTCCGTCTCGTCTCGTAGGCGGCTGAAGAGCTTGAAGCATTCCAAGTTGAAATAAGCGCGATCCGCCTAAATTAGTCGGATGATTTGCCGCCATCATGGGAAAGACGGCCTGACGGTTGTCAGGAATCTTACCGGCACCAGTCTTGTCATTTGACCAGTCCGTCAAATGTTGACGGATGACGTCATGCAGTCCACGACAGTTTGGACTTGGCATGCGTCATGATTACTTCTCCACTACGCACGAAAATCGGGGAGAAGGCCACAGACACCGTTGCATGACGTGCAAATCGTGGGCACGTGGCGGGATCGTGTGTCCCCCCAATCCCGCGCACGAATCTTACGCGTGAAGATAAATACCCAGAGGGCAACGGGGTCGAACTTCTTCCCCATTCGCATTCACCGCAGCCTCCTCAGCTTCTCGAGCGCTCCTCTTCCCCGTATCAACTCCGGCGAGCCCTTAAGCAGAGCTTCCGCGACAAATGGCGAGCACCTCTCAGCAAGATTCGGCGGCGGCGGCGCTGGCTGCGACTTCGGCGGCTGCGCTTGGATCTGGATCTGCACCGGCGGCGGCGGCGGTTCCCACGTGCACGCGGAGACCTCTCCTGTCCCCACCGCGGCATGCGGGTGGGGTTTCTTCTTCTTCTCCAACTCCGGTGCACCCGCAGCGCCCACACCCACCTTCCCGCTTCCATCCCTAGCGGCGACCAGCGTTGAGGCCACGGCGGAAGCAGACGCTGCCGCCGCCGACGACGCCGAGGATGAAGAGGAGGCGGTGGACCTTGGCTCCAGATATTGGCTGCCGTCAATCATGAGTCAGCTTATCTGAAGGAGCTAGAGGATGGCGGCTACATACGGCCAAGACGGAGTGCTCCTGGAGGGTTCCAGGCGACGAACCAGTCCCGGACCCGCAAGACGTGCGAACGCGTCATGTTGGCGTCGCACAGCTCCGGTATGTCTTTGCCACTTTCCGCCTTCTTTCTGGCGGTGCTTAGCTTATACGGTCTGCAACCGCACAACATAGCGCCCAACAGCATTCTAGTGCTAGCCGGCTTCTAGGCTTTGTGCGAAGGGTATTTAGGCATAGCTGCATCCATAGAGCTATTCCAATATTGCTTCCTATGCCGCCGGCAAACCGTACCAGGCGGCCAGCTGGCAACTTGCGGTAGCGTAACCTTCAACTGCCGCCAACCCGACTGGTACCCAAAGATCCCATACATCGAGTCGGTGAAGCACTGGACCAACCTTCTTCTACTGCAAGGACATCCCAACACCCGGCACGACACAGGGGATGCCTGCTTTCGGCAATGGTCCGCCAACCCATAAGGCCTGCTGGACGGCAAAGGTGCCCCTTAGCAGCTTGTCGGCTGAGCTTCGAATTGCCGTCAGGCGGATCGAGTTTCTGACGAAGACGATGAAGGCTCCATTGCTTGACGGAGTTGACACCATGATCTGCTGGCTGTCGAGGAAGATAATGCCGCTCCGCCATCGCCCACTGAAAATGTGCGAGTACAAAGCGGATGACGCCGGCAATAGCACCCTTGACCAAGATGTGCTAGAGTACCGGCTCAGAGAGCTTGTCAAGCCTCTGTCGGTGAAGGCAGCCGAAGGCGTCGCCATGTTCACCCACAATAACCCAGCCCCAGTGGTAAGCCAGAGATTACTTGTCTTAACATCTTTGTCTACTGGGTACTGAATTAATGTTTTTCCCTTTTCCTTTTCAGCTACAAACCTTGGGGAATGCCGACTTGGCTCCTAACTGGTACGACACCGGTGCCAGCAAGTCGAAGAGCGCAAAATAGGCGGCTCCACCAAGGATCTGGAGAAGAGGAGAAGGCGGCCACCTCTGTTGATGTAGAGGATGAGACCTTGGGGGAGAATATCCCGCTCAAGCGGTAGGCAAGCTTTTGCTTTCCCTGACTTAGCCATTTTGATATAAGTTTGTACTGACAAACTTGCGCTTTTCTGCTTACAAGGGCAAACCTGCCATGCCCAAGCTCCGCGCCAACCTGAAGATTTCTGCCGGTAGGTGCAAGCCACCACGTTCTTCTCCAGCCGCTGTGCCGACAACGCCCACAGTTGGCGTTCCCGTGGTCGTATGCCAGGGAACGTACACATCTGCTGGTACCACAGAGGCGGCTACGGAGAAGATGGCGGGCAAAAAAGTCGGTTGCCGGACTTACTATTTCCAAGACGGCTGAAGCTTCGGCTAATGATGCCGCTCGATTTATTGCCATGAAGCAAGAGATGGATGACGAGATGGCGGCTGGCCATGGCGGATCGTCCTCCCATCCCAGCTCTCAATCTGGCAAAGGATTACAAGACCCTCGGCAAACGCTAAGGACCATGCGCGAAGGTACCCGAAATGGTACGCGCACATGGATAATCTACACGAGACCCTGCACGGTCAACTTGAGGTAATTTAACCTATAGTCGCAGCCCCCGAGCACTTTGGCGGCTGAAAGATTTTTTAGCCGGCAAAGTGGTCACATTGACTATATAGTGCTAACGCAACGTTGTCTTCGTGCATGCAGGCCGTTCTTTCTTCCATCTTGAGCTGTTCCGCGCTCAAGAGAAGAAAAGCAAAGAATGCCAGTGCTAGCGCTAAGTTGACGAGGGAATTCTCCCCGGCAACAGTGCCAGAAACAATGCTTGTACGTCACACGTCAGTTGGGAACCCCAAGAGGAAGGTATGATGAGTGCAGCAGCAAGTTTTCCCTCAGTATGAAACCAAGGTTTAATCGAACCAGTAGGAAAACGAGGTTTGCTTCGAAGGTGTTGGTGAAGGAGTGTAGTGCGGCGCAACACCAGGGATTCCGGTGCCAACGTGGAACCTGCACAACACAATCAAATTACTTTGCCCCAACTTAACAGTGAGGTTGTCAATCTCACCGGCTTGCTGAAAACAAAGGGTTAAACGTATCGAATGGAAATGATGTTTGTTTGCATAAAACAGTAGAGAACAATGATTGCAGTAGATTGTATTTCAGATGTAAAAGAATGGACCGGGGTCCACAGTTCACTAGTGGTGTCTCTCCAATAAGATAACTAACATGCTGGGTAAACAAATTACAGCTGGGCAATTGACAATTGATAAGTGCATATAACATGCATGTGTGAGTTGTGGTGTCTACTATGAGATTCATTTGGGCATTACGACAAAGTACATAGACCGCTATCCAGCATGCATCTATGCCTAAATAGTCCACTTTCCGGTTAACATCCGTACCCCTTCCAGTATTAAGTTGCAAGCAACAGACAATTGCATTAAGTAATGTGCGTAATGTAAACAATACATTCATCCTTGAATAAAGCATTGCTGTTTTACCCCTAGTGGCAACAACACATCTACAACCTTAGAACTTGCTGTCACTATCCCAGGTTAAATAGAGGTTGAACCCAACTATCATGCATAAATACCCCCTCTTGGAGTTACAAGTATTCACTTGGCCAAGGCTTCAACAAGTAACGGAGAGCATGCAAGATCACAAATGACATAGACATGATAATATAATATTCAGCTCCACATAGGTATCAATATAAGTCAGATCCCAGCAAACACAACATGTAGCATTACAATAAGATGATCTTGATCATGATAGGCAGCTCACAAGATCTAAACATGATGGCACAAGTGGAGAAGACAACCATCTAGCTACTGCTATGGACCCATAGTCCAAGGATGAACTACTCACGCATCACTCCGGAGGCGGGCATGGCGATGTAGAGCCCTCCGGTGATGATTCCCCTCTCCGGCAGGGTGCCGGGAAGAGCTTCAGAAACCCCCCGAGTTAGGGTTGACGACGGCGGCGGCAGCGAATATGTTCTGGATGAAAGGCTCGGTGTTTTAGGGTTTTCACGTCTCGGGGAATAAATAGGCGAAGGGGCGATGTCGGCGGACCCCCGAGGGGCCCAAACCACAGGCTGGCGCGGGGGGGCCGCGCCGCCAGGTGGTTTGGCCACCTCGTGGCTCCCTTCGTCTCTCCTTCGGACTCCGTGTACGTGCTGGAAAAATAGGGACTGGCCTTTTGTTTCGTGCAATTCCGAGAATATTTCCAGAAGTAACTTTCTGAAACCAAAAACAGCAGAAAACAGGGAACTGGCACTGTGGCATCTTGTTAATAGGTTAGTCCCAGAAAATGCATAAAAGTGATACGAAGTGTATATAAAACATGTAGCAAATGGTATAATATAAGCATGGAACAGCAGAAATTATGGATACGTTGGAGACGTATCAAGCATCCCCAAGCTTAGTTCTACTCGTCCTCGAGTAGGTAAAACGATAACAACAAATAATTTCTGAGGAGACATGCTTTCACACAATCTTGATCAATATATTGCAAGGCTCATGTCATGAATGAAGTGACTCAAAGCAATGATCTATAGTTTGCTAACAAATAGATAAAGAGTAAACAATGAATCATATAAGCAAAAACTTTTCATGAATAGTACTTTCAAGACAAGCATCAAAAAGTTTTGCATAAGAGGTAACTCATAAAGCAATAGATTCAAAGTAAAAGGCATTGAAGCAACACAAAGGATGATTAAGTTTCAGCATTTGCTTTCAACTTGTAACATGTATATCTCATGGATAGTTGTCAACATAAAGCAATATAACAAGTGCAATAAGTAAATATGTAAGAATCAATGCACACAAAGTTGACACAAGTGTTTGCTTCTAAGATAGAAAGGAGTAGGTAAACTGACTCAACATAAAGTAAAAGATAGGCCCTTCGCAGAGGGAAGCAGGGATTAAATCATGTGCTAGAGCTTTTTAAGTTTTCGAAAGCATATAGAGAGCACAAAATAAGTATTTGAGAGGTGTTTGTTGTTGTCAACGAATGGTAGTGGGCACTCTAACCCCCTTGTCAACCAGACTTTCAAAGAGCGGCTCCCATGAAGGACGTTATCTCTACCAGCAAGGTAGATCATCCCTCTTCTCTTTTGTTTACACATGTATTTTAGTTTCTTTATAGATGACACTCCTCCCAACCTTTTGCTTACACAAGCCATGGCTAACCGAATCCTCGGGTGCCTTCCAACATTCACATACCATGGAGGAGTGTCTATTTGCAAAATTAAGTTGCTTACTGATAAATCAGGGCAAAACATGTGAAGAGAATTATTAATGAAAGTTGTAATTAATTGGGGCTGGGCACCCCGTTGCCAGCTCTTTTTGCAAATTATTGGATAAGCGGATGTATATGCCACTAGTCCAGGTGAAAGTCTGTCAGAAGTAAATGACAAGATTGAAAGATAAAACACCACATACTTCCTCATGAGCTATAAAACATTGACACAAATAAGGAGTAATAAAGTTTTGAATAGTTTAAAGGTAGCACATGAAATATTTACTTGGAATGGCAGGAAATACCACATAGTAGGTAGGTATGGTGGACACAAATGGCATGGGTTTTGGCTCAAGTTTTGGATGCACGAGAAGCATTCCCTCTCAGTACAGAGTTTAGGCTAGCAAGGTTGTTTGAAGCAAACACAAGTATAAACCGGTACAGCAAGAATCACATAAAAACATATTGCAAGTATTATAAGACTCTACACTGTCTTCCTTGTTGCTCAAACATTTTACCAGAAAATATCTAGACCTTAGAGAGAACAAATATGCATCCCAAGTCTCAACAAGCTCTACGGTAGTTCTCCACTACTAGGCTTTAACTACATGATGCAAGAGCTTAAACATGATCTACTTGAGAGCTCAAAACAATTGCAAAGCATCAAATCAAAACAAGACAATGATCTACAAGAATGCATATGTCTTTTCCAATACCAACTACTACATGTAGCATTTTCTTTCTTCCAAACAAACACCAATAATTTATTTAAACATAAACTCTCCAAATGATAATATAATGCAGCAAGAGAGTATTTATAAACAAGTGCTAACAGCTCGAAGAGATGCATGAAAAACAGGAGCTAAAAGCACTGCAGTAGCTAGTTAAGAATACTCAACAAATATAAGTGAAGAACATGAGTATTCACATGAAAAAGCGGAGCGTGTCTCTCTCCCACACAAGGATTGCTAGGATCCGAATTTATTCAAACAAAAATAAAAACACACAGACGCTCCAAGTAAAGCGCATAAGATGTGAAAGAATTAAAATATAGTTTCACTAGAGATGACCTGATAAGTTTGTTGATGAAGAAGGGGATGCCTTGGGCATCCCCAAGCTTAGACGCTTGAGTCTCTCTGAATATGGTTGGGATGAACCACGGGGGCATCCCCAAGCTTAGGCTTTTCACTCTTCTTGATCACATAATATCACCCTTCTCGCTTGATCCTTGAAAACTTCCTTCACACCAAACTCAAGACAGTTCTCATTAGAGGGTTAGTGCATAATCAAAAATTCTCATATTCTGTAATGATACAATCAATCCCAAAGCTTCTGGACATTAGCTACAGCCACCAATGCTTTGTGGAGCAAAGAAATCCACACAAACACAGTAAAAGAGCGAATGCAAAACAAAAGGCAGAATCTGTCAAAAACAGAACAGTCTGGAATGACGAATTTTTTCGAGGCACTTAAGTTGCTCAGATGGATCTGGCCTAAAATAATGAAAGTTGCGTACATATCTCAGGAATATGCGTGATTTTTTCAGAATTTTTTGAATTTTCTACAGGGAGATAAGCTCAAATCCGTGACAGCTAAAAATCTGTCACTGCGCAGAAATCCAAATCTTGCATCAACTTTCAATATAGAACTTTACTTGGCACAACATTGCGATAAAATAAAGATACAAAGGAGTTGCTACAGAAGTAACAAAACTCCTTGAGAAAAACTAAAAATAAAAGATAAAGGGTTGCCTCCCTAAAGCGCTTTCTTTAATGCCTTTAGCTAGGCTAAAAGATTTTAATGATGCTCTCATAGGAATAGAACTTGAAAAACAAAAGAGAGCATCAAGAGGCAAATATCAAACGCATTTAAGTCTAACCCACTTTCTATGCAAGGGAACCTTGTAACAAAATAAATTATTGAAGCATAAAGCAACTAGCATAGAAAGATGAAACAAGTACAACTTCAAAACTTTCAACATAAAGAGAGGTGTTTTAGTGACTTGAAAACTTTTACAACCATATTTTCCTCTCTCATAATAACTTTCAGTAGCATCATGAACAAACTCAACTATATAACTATCACATAAAGCATGCTTTTCATGATCTACAAACACATAATTTTTATTAAGTTCAAAAACAGTGGGGTCATTAAACCCACTTTTGACAATAGTAGTATAATAAATATCATTAGGCAATATAGGACCATCATCAAGAGCATTATCATATATAGCATTAGGGAGCCATTGTTTTATTTCTGAAATTTCGTTTTCTTGAGTCAAGGAGCTTGTTACGTAAAATTTATCAAAAGGAGATATTTCAAAAGAATCATGGCATTCAACAATATAACACTCTTCCTCCTTAGGTAGGCATGGAGGGCAATTAAATAGTGTAAGAGTTGAAGAGTTACTGTCATTAGAAGGTAGATCCTCCTTTTGTTCTTCACTCTCCTCCTCTTTTTCATCCAATGAGATCACAGTTTCAGCAATTTCCTCTTCCTCAGGTTCCTGCAAGGCACAAGTTTCATCTTTTTGAGGAAACATCCTCTCAAGATGTTCAGTAATGTAAGAATTATTATCCTTGTAGGTATCACAACAATATTTAAGTATGGCAATACATTCAGATTTATAAGGGGCATCAGTTTTATGTTCAAGATAAGAACTAATTTCAAGGGCACCCTTAAAAACAATAAACTCTTCAATTTGTTCAAGATTACCAAAATCATAGTTTCCTTTAGCATAGGCAGCCAAGGTTTCATTATCAGTATACTCACATTGGAAAGGGAGATGTTTGTGCCTTCTATAGCAAAGAGATTCATTAAAGCAGTAGGATTCATCATATGTAGAACACAAGTTCTTAGCAAAACCATTCAATCTTCTTATTTGTTCCCATAGATGTTTTCCTTTTGGAGAGAAGCGGTAATTCTTATAACGAGACCCAGTTTCATAGAGATAAGACATTGAAAACAACTAGTCATAATAGTAATTCGAAATAAAAAGGAACTAATTTTTTTGTGTTTTTGATAAAGAGAGCAAACAAGACTAAATAAAAATAAACTAAGCAAGACAAATAACAAAGTAAAGAGATTGGGTGTGAGAGACTCCCCTTGCAGAAGCAATTCGGTTTTCCCCGGCAACGGCGCCAGAAAACGTGTTGGGCTCTAAGTTGACGAGGGAATATCTCCCCGGCAACAGTGCCAGAAACAATGCTTGTACGTCACACGTCAGTTGGGAACCCCAAGAGGAAGGTATGATGAGTGCAGCAGTAAGTTTTCCCTCAGTATGAAACCAAGGTTTAATCGAACCAGTAGGAAAACGAGGTTTGCTTCGAAGGTGTTGGTGAAGGAGTGTAGTGCGGCGCAACACCAGGGATTCCGGTGCCAACGTGGAACCTGCACAACACAATCAAATTACTTTGCCCCAACTTAACAGTGAGGTTGTCAATCTCACCGGCTTGCTGAAAACAAAGGGTTAAACGTATCGAATGGAAATGATGTTTGTTTGCATAAAACAGTAGAGAACAATGATTGCAGTAGATTGTATTTCAGATGTAAAAGAATGGACCGGGGTCCACAGTTCACTAGTGGTGTCTCTCCAATAAGATAACTAACATGCTGGGTAAACAAATTACAGCTGGGCAATTGACAATTGATAAGTGCATATAACATGCATGTGTGAGCTGTGGTGTCTACTATGAGATTCATTTGGGCATTACGACAAAGTACATAGACCGCTATCCAGCATGCATCTATGCCTAAATAGTCCACTTTCCGGTTAACATCCGTACCCCTTCCAGTATTAAGTTGCAAGCAACAGACAATTGCATTAAGTAATGTGCGTAATGTAAACAATACATTCATCCTTGAATAAAGCATTGCTGTTTTACCCCTAGTGGCAACAACACATCTACAACCTTAGAACTTGCTGTCACTATCCCAGGTTAAATAGAGGTTGAACCCAACTATCATGCATAAATACCCCCTCTTGGAGTTACAAGTATTCACTTGGCCAAGGCTTCAACAAGTAACGGAGAGCATGCAAGATCACAAATGACATAGACATGATAATATAATATTCAGCTCCACATAGGTATCAATATAAGTCAGATCCCAGCAAACACAACATGTAGCATTACAATAAGATGATCTTGATCATGATAGGCAGCTCACAAGATCTAAACATGATGGCACAAGTGGAGAAGACAACCATCTAGCTACTGCTATGGACCCATAGTCCAAGGATGAACTACTCACGCATCACTCCGGAGGCGGGCATGGCGATGTAGAGCCCTCCGGTGATGATTCCCCTCTCCGGCAGGGTGCCGGGAAGAGCTTCAGAAACCCCCCGAGTTAGGGTTGACGACGGCGGCGGCAGCGAATATGTTCTGGATGAAAGGCTCGGTGTTTTAGGGTTTTCACGTCTCGGGGAATAAATAGGCGAAGGGGCGATGTCGGCGGACCCCCGAGGGGCCCAAACCACAGGCTGGCGCGGCGGGGGCCGCGCCGCCAGGTGGTTTGGCCACCTCGTGGCTCCCTTCGTCTCTCCTTCGGACTCCGTGTACGTGCTGGAAAAATAGGGACTTGGCCTTTTGTTTCGTGCAATTCCGAGAATATTTCCAGAAGTAACTTTCTGAAACCAAAAACAGCAGAAAACAGGGAACTGGCACTGTGGCATCTTGTTAATAGGTTAGTCCCAGAAAATGCATAAAAGTGATATGAAGTGTATATAAAACATGTAGCAAATGGTATAATATAAGCATGGAACAGCAGAAATTATGGATACGTTGGAGACGTATCAGCCAGCAACTGCATCAGGACGTGGAGATGAAGGACGCCCAAATTGCGAGCTTGGAAGAGGCTCGCAAAAAGGATGAAGGTGACAAAACTTTCTTTGCCTTCTTTTCGTCCGACTTCTTTTTGCTTTTCTGACAAGTATTTTAGTCGTCTTTCTCTTTATTTGTAGAATTACTAAACACTGCGCAAGCTATTCTCAAGAACTCCACTGACATGCAAGCTTTGATGAACGAAGCTGCAGATCTTGCTGAATTGGTGTCAAAGCTGAAGGCGGATCATGCCAAGGAGCTGGAGGAGCGGGAGCTGGCCCATGCCGCCGAGGTCAGCAAGTTGACGGGACAACTTGAAGCCATGAGCAACAACCTCGACCAGGTAAACAAGAACGCCAAAGAGCAGCAGGACCAACTGTCGAAGGCGGTCCAGCTAGTTCAGGAAACCCTTGAGAACCATCTGGACGAGGTCAACGCCATCCACGAGCATGTCCTGGGTGATCTCTTACCCTTCATCCTTCTTTGATACCTTGAACTCTTGAAATTTCAAACTGCAGTGTGTGACCGTTTGCATTGTGCAGTACCGGCTAACTTAGGCGATGACGTGGTACTACGCCGCGCCTTGCCCGTATCTTGAAGGTTGGCGAAATCGTCAACCAGATTGTCGGTGCGGGCAAAGCGTTTGCCGCCAAGTTCTACCCTGGCGAGGACGGCGATCCCGTCAACTTTGATGCCTTGCCGGACTTGCTGGAGAAGGCGGCGACCGAACATGACGGCGCGCTACGATCAGCAGCACGAGGCGGCGCCAAGTTGGCGTTGGCGATGACGGCGGCGTGGTATCCGGAGGCTGATATTCATCAAGTCACCGAGTACTTCCCCACCGAAGACGAAAACAACCAAGCCATCGTGATGCAGGACGTGCTGCGGTCTGTTCGGGGCTATGCAACCCGGGTTGCCAACATGGTTGACATCCGCAAGTTCTACAAGGAACACCCGGATCCACATGTTGCCGTAGCCGATCCCTCCTTGGCGGATCCTGAAGCTGCCGGAGGGGAGAAGGCGAAGCCGCGGCTGACGAGCGCAGCCCCAGGATGGCGGAGCCAGCCCCAAGGATGCCGGTGTCAGCCCCCAGGATCTCCCAACTACCTCCACCAAGGCGGCAACTCCTTGACTGTCCTCTCCTGCAATGGTAGCACAAACACTGCGTTAATCTGTTAACGCAAAAAACTTGTATATTTTGGGTTTGTAAATATTCTGGGCCAACTTTTATGCTACACTTGGCGGTAGGCTTATTTAAGTGGCCCGCCTTAATATGTATCTCGTTTCCATGTTTAGCTGTTTCATATGTTGGCGGAACCTCATCTTAGTTACTTTAGCTGAGCCAACCAGGTGCAATACCAACTAATTTAGACTCAGAGACCAAAGCCAGCATGTTGGTGCCAACGACATACTACTAGGCGACCCACACACAAACAGACAGATAGCATATTAGGCGGTGCAAAGATTGTTTGCTTTTTTAGCCGGCAGACGGCAAATGTCAAAAAGTTTGAACCTTAGCACGGAGCAAAAATTATTTTTGGTAACTTTTATGACAACAGATATATGATTGCGAGAAAAGACAAAAGATGGCATGATCCCAAAACTGAATGAGCAAACCACAGACTTTTATTTCATAATCATATAGTACTTATTACAATGTGGAAATTGCTAAGTGTAAAAAGGACGTAGCTGCTCAATGTTCCAGGTCGCTTGGTTTCTTCGTACTTGTCGTCAACCTTCCTTTTGCGCTTGCGACCTCGCTTCTTCTTGTATCCGTCTCGCGCGTCTACCAAGTAATAAGAACCATTGAGCAACACCTTACTGACCACAAAAGGTCCTTCCCAAGGCGGGGATAACTTATGCAAGCCCTTCCTGTCTTGGATTAGGCGGAGGACCAGGTCACCAACTCTAAAACTTCGTTGCCGTACTCTTCTGCTGTGATAACGCCTCAAACTTTGCTGATAGATGGCGGATCGTGCGAGAGCAACGTCTCGTTCTTCATCAAGTAGGTCAAGGCCATCCTGTCTTGCATCTTCTGCGTCTTCCTGGACGTAGGCTTGAATTCTGGGAGAATCGTACATCATGTCGGTCGGCAACACTGCTTCTGCGCCATAGACTAAGAAGAAAGGAGTAAACTTGGTTGATCTGTTTGGAGTTGTGCGTAAACTCCAAAGGACAGACTGCAATCATCCACCCAAGCCCCAGCCGCTCTGTGCAATGGTACTTCGAGACGTGGTTTGATGCCTTGTAGGACTAAACCATTTGTACGCTCTACTTGACCGTTTGCCTGCGGGTGTGCTACTGAGGCAAGATCTAGGCGGATACCATGCTTATAACAGTATTCCTCGACTTCGCCTTGCGACAAGTTAGTGCCGTTATCGGTGATAATGCTATGAGGCACCCCGAACCGAGAGATTATTCCCCACAGAAATTTGCGGCTGTGGCACCGTCTAGCTTTTTGATAGGCTTAGCTTCAACCCATTTGGTGAACTTGTCTACAGCCACAAGTAAATGTGTGTAGCCACCAGGCGCCGTTTTAAACGGACCAACCATGTCCAAGCCCCAGACTGCGAAAGGCCATGTGATGGGTATTGTTTTAAGCTCTGAGCCGGCATGTGGATTGTCTGGCATAAAGTTGGCAGCCCCTGCATCTTTTGACAATGTCCTCTGCATCTTGCTTGGCTGTCAACCAGTAGAAACCTTGTCGGAAGGCTTTTGAAACAAGGGCGCGTGAGGAAGCGTGATGTCCACACACGCCAGCATGTATCTCATCCAACAGTTCTCTGCCTTCTTCGGGCGAAATGCAACGTTGGTAAACACCAGTGGTGCTACGCTTGTACAATTCGCCTTTGATTATTGTGAATGCCTTGGCTCTTCTTATGATTTGCCTTTTCAAAACCTCATCATCCGGCAACTCCTGATTGATCAGGAAGTCCAAATATGGCGTCGTCCAATCCGGCTTTACCAGGTAGACGGCATAGCTAGCTTTCAACTGGTTCTGCCGATTCTGGGTCAAGGAGGTCTGCTCCTTTTATTGACGGCTTGTGTAGGTGTTCCAGGAAAACATCTTTTGGTACCTTTTTGCGTTCAGACCCCATTCTGGCAAGTGTATCTGCCGCCTCATTTTGAGCTCTTGGGATGTGGCGGACCTCGTAGCCTAGAAACACTTGGCGAATTCGTCAACGGTAGCTCGATATGCCGCCATTGTCTCGCTCTTTGTGTCCCAAGTACCACGTATCTGTTGCGCCACCAAGTCTGAATCTCCGTAGCAGAGGACACGCTGGACGCCAAGTTCCTTGGCAATGTGTAAACCATGAAGGAGAGCTTCGTATTCAGCAACATTATTAGTTGCCTTGAAGTGAATTTGTAACACATAACTAAGCTTGTCTCCTTGAGGGTTTCTTAAAACAATGCCAGCCCCCGAGCCCTGAAGCATTTTTGATCCATCAAAGTGCATGATCCAATATGCATCTTCAGGGAGAGGTACTTCGTCCATGGCCTCCGTCCAATCTGCTACAAATCTGCTAAGGCTTGAGACTTAATGGCCGTTCTGGGTTTATACGTGATGTCGAAGGCGGCAAGTTCGATGCCCCATTTGGCAACGCGGCCTGTTGCATCTGTATTATTGATGATATCCCCCAGAGGTGCCTTGCTCACAACCGTTATTGAATGCTCCTGGAAATAGTGCCTTAACTTCTGGCGGCGTAGAAAACACCGTAGACCAGCTTCTGGTAATGCGGATAACGCTGTTTTGAGGCGGAAAATACTTCACTGATGAAGTAAACCGGACGTTGTTCCGGCAAGTCTGAATTTTCCGTCTTGCGTTCCACAACCAGGACCACGCTAACAACCAAGTTAGTTGCCGCGATGTAAAGCAGCATTGGTTCCTGCGAGGAGCTGCCAAATTGGAGCAGACGTTAACGCGTCCTTGAGTTGCTGCAAGGCGGCGTCTGCTTCGTCTGTCCACTCAAAGTTGTCGGATTTCTTCAGAAGCCGGTAGAGAGGCAGTGCCTTCTCACCAAGACGGCTAATGAAACGACTGACGGCAGCCGCCGAGCCGGCAAGTCGCTGCACGTCCTTCAGGTCCTTGGGCCTGGATATGTTGAGGATCGCTTTGATTTTTTCTGGATTCACTCTATCCTCGTTCGGAAACGATAAAGCCAAGCAATTTGCCGGCAGGAACCCCGAAGACGCATTTTTTCGGGTTGAGCTTCATCCTATATACCCGGAGGCTATCAAAGGTTTCTCTCAAATCGTCAAGCAAATCTGCCTTCTTTCTTGACATGACGGCAATGTCGTCAACATAGACGTGAACATTGCGGCCAATTTGCTCGTGAAGGCATCTTTGCATACACCGCTGATACGTTGCGCCGGCATTTTTTAGACCGAAGGGCATCGTGATGTAGCAGAAGGTCCCGTAGGGCGTAGTGAACGCTGTTTTGATTTGGTCGGATTCTCGCATTTTGATTTGGTGGTACCCGGAGTACGCATCCAAAAAGCACAGCAGCTCGGAGCCGGCTGTGGAGTCTATGACCTGATCTATACGAGGCAAAGCAAAGTGGTCCTTAGGACAGCACTTGTTCAAACCGGTATAATCAATGCACATTCTCATTTCCTTATTAGGTTTTGGAACCATTACAGGATTTGCCAACCAATCAGTGTGTACTACCTCCCTAATGAACTTGGCTTCTTGCAACTTGATGATCTCCTTCCCTATTGCTGTCCGCTTCTTCTCACCGTAGCGCCTTATTCCTTGCTTCACTGGTTTGGCTCCTTCGTAGACGTTAAGAGAGTGCTCGGCAAGTTCCCTCGGGACACCTGGCATGTCGGCTGACGACCATGCAAAGATGTCCTGATTCTCACGGAGGAACCTGACGAGCGCGCTTTCCTATTTGTCGTCCAGCCTGCCCCTATGGTGACTTGCTTGGAGCTGTCACCTGGGACCAGATCCGCCTTCTTTGTGTCTTCGGACGCCTTGAAAGTGTTCTTTTGCTCAGCGGTCTTTACATGCTCCGGCAACTGCGACGTATCAGCTCCTTTTTCAACATGGCTAATCCTCTGCGTGGAGGACTGCCTCAGCGAAGGCGGCGTTGCCACGCTCGCACTCCTTTGCTTTCTTGAAGTTGCCACTGACGGTGATTGTACCGTTGGGTCCCGGCATCTTCAGCTTGCTGTAGATGTAACACGGCCGAGCCATGAACTTGGCGAAAGCTGGCCGTCCAAAGATGGCGTGGTAGGCACTTTGAAGGGGACTACTTCGAACCTGAGATACTCCGAGCGGTAGTTTGTCTCAGGCCCAAAGTAACCTCCAATTTGATGCTTCCCATTGACTTGGCTTGCTTTCCCGGAACGATGCCATGAAACTTGACTTTGCTGTAGTCAAGCTGGCTTTCCGACAAGTTCATGCGCTTCAGGTGTCCGCGTAGATGATGTTGAGGCTGCTGCCGCCATCCATCAACACCTTGGTGAGCCTGAAGTTATCGACAATTGGGTCGACGACAAGGGCGTATTTGCCGGGGTGAGGTACGTGATCTGGGTGATCATCTCTATCCCAAGTTATTGGCTCCTCTGACCAGTCTAGATACTGGGGAACATCTGGTACTGTGGCGTTTAGCTCGCGCATCTCCGCCTTTTCTTCTTTGCCGAAGGAGTGCCCAAGAAGCACACCAATTGGCCATGTACCTTGGGTATTTCTTTCTTTGCGCACCAGCTTGGGTTCCTCATCCTCGGACATGGAATGCCCCATCATCGTCTTCCTTCTTTGTCTTCTCAGCCTTTTTGCTCTTTTTTGATTCCAGCCAACCTCGGGGTCCTTCTTGAAGTCCTCCATGAACCGGCATTCCCCTAATGTGTGGTTAACTTTGCCTAAGGACGCGTGGATTGGGCAGGGCAAGGCTTTTGCCTGATCGTATGTCAGGCGTTGCTTGCTGGAGCCGCCATCTTTACCCTTTCCTTTCCACTTGCGGTTGCCGCCTTTGCCTTCGAAGGCGGCGGCGACCTCGTTTGACGGTCCGGCTTTGTCATCCTGGGGAGCCTTGCGTTTGTGACTTGCTCGCCTGTTTGGCGCCATGTCATGTGCGCCATCTCCATCGCGTGCATCATCATCCGCCTGTGCGTACATGGCTGCTACTTCGAGCATGACTCCGAGATCCTTGACTTGCATGCGTACGAGCTTATGTCTGAGACTTGAGCCCTTCAGGAGGCCTGTGGTGAAGGCATGGATTGCTTGATTGTCGTCTACGTTCTCGCAGCTTGCCTTTGTTTGAATCCACCTTGCCAAGAAGCTTGTAGCTGTTTCATCTGGCTTTTGCACGCAACGAACCAAATCTGTGTATGTATTGGGTCGCTTGTACGTGCCTTGGAAGTGCTGCGTGAACACCTTTTCCATGTCATGCCAACTATGAATGCTTTTCTCCGGCAAGTTTTCGATCCAGCTTCGGGCTGTCCCCTCAGCATGAGGGGAAGGAAGCGTGCGGCGACGAGGCCATTGCCCCGGCAATTTCAACTGCCAGCGCGTAGTCCGACAACCATGAGTTTGGCTTGTCCGCTCCATTGTACCTTTGATGAGTTTTTGACACTGATGTCATGTCTCGGGTACTTGAACGTTGCGGATGGCTGGGCCAAAGCACTCAGGTCCTAGATAGGCATCTGCTTTCCAGCCTTGATGTCATTGAGACGATGTCTGCGT
Source organism: Poa pratensis (assembly GCA_947311845.1). NCBI lineage: Eukaryota > Viridiplantae > Streptophyta > Magnoliopsida > Poales > Poaceae > Poa > Poa pratensis. The sequence continues at coordinate 3,304,053 of CAMZMU010000066.1, read as the reverse complement.
CTTGCGGACTGAGCTGTTTGCCAGATCTATCGGCGTTAGGCTCGTCCTGCGCTGCCCGGCTGTGCCTAGGCTCGTTGTTGTGCCCCGGCTTCCGCCTTCGTGCCTGGGCACTGGTGGTGGGGACTGTGTGCGGTCCCTGCTTCTTCTTGGCGGCGGGGCGTTGTCGCGATTGCCGCCACTCCTTGGCGGCTGCTTGCTGCCCCTGCTTCCGCCTTCATCCCGCCTAGGCGGAGGGGGTGAGGCCTTGCGCCTGTTGCCGGTCTGGACGCCTCGTCACGCTGCCTTTTGGGAGGTGGTGATTGCGTGGGTCCTCCTTGTCCTTCCCTTTTCCGTGGCTACTGGAGCCGGACGGATCTTCGGGTTGCCACCGGCCGCAGCTTTGCAAGCGTTGGATTTGATTCCAACTTTCCTCCCCTTGCGTCCGCCATGTCGGCGCGAGAATCAGCACGGGCCTGCTGCTCTAGAGCTTTGTGAGCAAGGATCGATGCGTAGTAAATCTTCTCGTCCTTGTCATAGTCATCATTGTTGAGGATGTCTAAGGCGGCTGCAGTGTTGAGGACAGGGGTGTGCGAGGATGACGTCCCCGTTCTTGTCCTTACGCTGCGGCGCTGTAGCCCACTCGAAACCAAGCTTTTGGGCAGGGGATTTGAAGTTGTCAGGATCCCTGCCTTTCTTGCTTTTCTTCTCGCCACTTGTCCTGCCGGCTTGGGCAATGGGTGGTGGTGAAAAGATTGCGCTTGGGGTCAACTTGGCGGTTATCTTGGCGTTTTCCTCCTTGGCTTCGTCGAGGAGGCTCTGGACCTCTGCTTGCTTGCTTTTGAGGTACTCAGTTTGCTCCACCAAGGTGTTTCGAAGTTTCTCCAAATCAGCCGGGTTGGTTTTGTCGGTCACCGGCGTGTGCAGAACTTCCGCCAGGGCCGCCATGTTCCCTATCTTGCTGGGCTCGCCTTCTCTAGAACCTCTTCTTTGGAGCCCCAGGAGGCTCTGGAAACAGTGGATCGGTTGCCGGGGTCCCCAGGTTGGCGGCGTCAGTTGCCGCCGCCTGTCTGAGGCTGCACCGGTGACATCCGCCACAAAAACCTGCTGCATGTTGACGGAGGAGCCCGTAGCCGCCTCAGAAGGCGGAGGATCAGGTGTAAAAAACACTGCTTGACCCGTTGCTCAAACATGCTGGCAGAATCTTCTTCGGAGTCAGAATCTACGTTGACGTGAACGGTAGATCTGGATCCGGCATCCGACATCGCATCATCCTGGAGCGCAGGAAGAATAGATTCGGGATCTTGACTGTTGGGCTGGGAGTCTGATCCCAGTCCCGTCATGCCGACAAAGTGTAGATCTGAATCTGCGGACTCCTCAGGAGGCAAACTCAGATCCGTCTTGATTGTAGGGCGGGTGGGATGGCGAATAAATTCGCGGCAACCCATACGCCTCAGAAGTGTAGCCGATGAACACATCGACGCCGCCAAACGGCACAACTCCGCATCCGACAATGTAGTCGTCTGCGGGGATGTAGGACTCGTCGCAGCTGATGTAGTGGTTGTCGCCGTAGCGAACAGCGCGGCCGACGGCGATTGTTTCGCCGATGCCGCCTAGGTTCCCGCCTGGAACGTGACGCCTGACGCCTTAGGCCCCACGGTGGGCGCCAACTGTCGTCGTATCGGCATCTTGGATAGGAGACGGGGTCCTGCTAGCCGAGGGTGAACGTAGGGCAAGAAGGTGGACGTCGTCGAGGTCGGGATTGTACACGGCAGTTTACCCAGCTTCAGGCTCCACGGCGGTGGCGGAGCCCTACGTGCTGCTATAATTCACTATGAAGCAATAGCCGAGGTACAGGTTACAATGAGGTTGATGGTATCAGGATTGTTTCAAAATTATACCTGTTAACATAATATCATTACATCAATGCCCTGTGGACCAACAAACAACACACACTAATAAAGATTTGTTTTCACAATAATTTATTCATATCAGAAACCAATAAACATAATCAAGATACTAGTATGTGGTGGAAGGTTGAAAGCCGCATACACAATATGTAGCTTACTCTTAAGGATTATTTCGTCATCGTCAGGATAGAAGACCTTGCGGACGAGGGTAGTATTCCATGAGTGAGTGGTTGGATCGATTAACTCAGAAAGCTTGCACCTTGAGCGTTTACTTCTACGGATGATCATCCAAGAATCTTCTCGAGGCAGCCAGTTATGTGCTAGATTTTAACTGGAGCCACAGCCAAATGCGCCATATAGCATCTTGCTACTTTAGTCGAGTTCATGCATAGCACCTTGCCAGGATGCCGATACATTCTGACTGATCGCGGTATCCACTGATTTTATCATTAGGATAGTAATTGGCCTTTAAAATGAAACTGTTAAACATTTATTACATCAATGCCATATGGACCAACTAATAACACAAAATAACAAGGCTTTGTTTTCACAAAAATTTATCCAAACCAAGCAACCAATTCTCCAACATTATAGAGATACTAGTATGTGGTGGAAGGTTGAAAGCCGTATGCACAATCCGCCATACAATTAGAGCGAAGCCGCCTATGAAGAAATATGTTGGATCGATTCGCAGGAAATGAAACATCTCATGTCACAAGACTTTTATCTTTAGAGGTACTTTGTATTTCGAGATGATTTTCTTTCGAAACAAGCATCTCATGGCAATCATGGTTGCACTCATCAAATGCACCAAACATTATCGTACATATGCAACCTCCTAGTGAGCTTATCCTTTCCCAGGTCAAGGTGACATAGGCCACATGGTCGAACAAGTTATTCGGGCCAAAAAGGATAGGTTCGGTCACTCTTCTGAACATGGTTTTATATCTGGAATGTTTGTACCACTGTAATTGCACATGTTGCATAAGGGCCGTGCGCTTTATGTTACGAGGTGGAAAATGGCTCGACATTGAACGGTTTGCGCCTATGTAGGTGCCTATCAGAAGCGGTACCACTGCGTACCACATAAGAATTGTACTTGCGGATTTTTGTTTGCCCTCCTAAAGAGGTAAGTCACTAAGTTTTACTTTGGTTTGGAAAATAGATTTGGATTGTCTAATCTCGTATTGGCACAACAATTTAAAATGTCATTCGCTAAGACATGTGCATTAGGTCAGGGGCAGGTCCCTACAGGCCAAGTGGGTCCGTCGCCATATGGCTTAAGAGGGCGTAACAAACTAAAAGGTCATTTACTGAGACATGTATAATACTCCCTCCAATCCACAAAAAGTGTCGGGGACAAATTTGAACTAAAGCCCCGACACTTATTATGTATTGGAGGGAGTAACAAATTTGTACCATGTGTGCACCCTAATTAATTTTTTTTTATCTCCTATGGCACGACACTCCTCCATGCTCTAACTACGCCCCTATTTAAGAGCGGCTCCCCAAACAAATCATATAATTTCATCATAGAGTTTGACAATAATTATTTGCTTAATTTCTACACTTGTTATTTACAATGTACACATGATTCTTAATTATCACCAACAAAAGAGAAGTGAAAAACAGTTTTGGGTGCCACCAATGCACACCACGTTTTTCGCTCTACAAAATAGTAAAAAAAAAAAGGAACTTCTTTTTAACCACACGCCATGCTTATTTACGCATTGCATGGTACTCCTCCGTCCCAAAATAAGTGTCTCAAAGTTGTACAAAAGTGAATGTTATCTATACTTGTTTCATGTCTAGATACATCTACTTTTTGATAAATCTAAGACAGTTATTTTGGGACGGAGGGAGTACCAAATTCCTACTTTTTGCCAACGCATAGCCGTTGCCTGAATTTACTCGTACGAAGTCACAAAGAAACGAACTGTTGGGGCAAGCTGCTGGCCCTTAGCCTTGACATGGCCATGACATGCGCGACCGGCTGCTCGCCCCGGCGCCCACCGCCGACCGAAGTCGTCTTCGTGGCCTTGGTCTTTTGCGCCGGCGGCGCGAGCTTCCGTGCGGCGTCGCGTAGCTTGACCTTCTCGACCTTCCCGAGCGCGTTCCTCGGGACGCGTCCCAGTCCAACACCTTCTTGGGCACCATGAAACGCGCCATGTTCTTGCGGCAGAAGGCCATGACGTCGTCCTCGCAGACCCCGGCGGCCTTGTCCCTGGCGACGACGAACGCGCAGGGCGTCTCGCCCCAGTGCGCATGCGGCATGGCGACGACGGCGGCGTCGGCGACGGCGGGGTGGCGGAAGAGGACCTCCTCCACCTCTTTGCTGCAGATGTTCTCTCCGCCGGAGATGATGACGTCCTTGGACTGTCCTTGATCTCGATGTACCCGTCCGGATGCACGACGCCGACGTCCCCGTCATGAACCACCCACCCTGAAGGCCTTGTCGTTCGCCTCCGGGTTCTTGAGGTATCCCTTCATGACGCTGCTGCCTCGGAGCACGATCTCGCCCAGGGTCATCCCGTCGTGTGGCACCCTGGCCATGGCGTCGTCGTCGTTCACCACGTCGGCGTCGGCGAGGGACAGCAACGGCTGACACCCTGCCTGGCCTTGAGGCGCGCGCGCTCCGAGAGCGGTAGGCTGTCCCACTGCGCGCGCCACTCGCACGCCAGCGCGGGTCCCGTGGCCTCCGTGAGTCCGTAGGCGTGCGTGACGTGGAAGCCGATCTTCTCGACGCGCTCCAGCAGCGCGGCCGGCGGCGGGGCGCCTCCGGTGAGGACGTGGACGGGCGCGCCGAGCCGCGCGTTGGCGCCGTCGCCCTCGAGCAGGATGTTGAACACCACTGGCGCGCAGCACATGTGTGTGTGACGCCGTGGCGCGCGATGGCGCGGTACACCTCGGCGGCGCGGTTCTCGCGGATGCAGACGTTGACGCCGCGCGCGCCCGCGAGCCCCAGGTGAATGTCCAGCCGTTGCAGTGGAAACATGGGGAGCGTCCAGAGGTAGACCGGCTCGGCGCCCATCTCCCAGGCCATCAGCAGGCTGGTTGTGCTCAGGTACGCGCCGCGGTGGCTGTACACGACGCCCTTGGGCGCGGACGTGGTGCCGGAGTATAGTTGAGCGTGACGGCGTCACTCGTCCTCGAGCCGCGGCAGCTCGACGGCGGGGTCGCCGTGCGCGACCAGCGCCTCGTACTCGAGCTCCCCGAGGCCGCTCTCCCGTGGGGCGGTCGAGGTCGTCGATGACGGCGACGAGCGGGACGGGCGCGCCGTCGTTGGCGAGGAGGGAGCGCGTCGCTGGCGAGGCGCACGTACTCGTAGTCGACGAAGAAGAGCTTGGCCTCGGCGTGGCGCAGGATGGCGGCGACGGCCCCGGCGTCGAGGCGGGTGTGACGGTGTGAGACGGCGCCGGCCATGGGCACGGCGAAGTGCATCTCGTACATGGCGGGCACGTTGGGCGCGAGGACGGAGACGACGTCGTTCCTGCGGACGCCGAGGGTGCGGACGAGGGAGGAGGCGAGGCGGCGGCACCGCTCGTGGGTTTGGCGCCAGGTGTGGCGCACGCGGCCGTAGACGACGGAGGTGCGGTCGCCGTAGACGGCATTGGCGCGGGGCAGGAAGCCGACCGGGCTCAGCGGCGTAGTTCGCGGGCGCTTGTGGAGCTGGTCCATGTCTTCAGGCTCGGAATGATCGGGATGATGTATCGTGGTGTGACGAGAGGCGATCGAGCTTGGTTACGATCGAGCTGGCCGTGTGGAGTGTAGAGGACTAGAGGTAGGAGTAGTAGGCTGTGGCGGGAGTGATTCGGACAGTCGAGTCTAGTGGGTTTATATAGCTGAGTGGAAGCTGCTGGAAGGCAATGTGATTTTGCGTTTTGGTGGTGGAGCGTGACGGGGGAGAATGGAAAAGTAATGGTTTGGGGCCGGGCGGAGAGGTTGCTGAGAAAATTAAGTGAAAACACGGTCTCTTGACCGCAAACTTTGACGAACGGTTTTTGTGTTGTGTTTCACACCTCGACCGGGCCGGGACTGTTTGGGTTTTCTGGTTAGAATGGCGAGACCGGGACTGCTATTGGCATCCTGGGGCCGACCGGAATGAGTGGGCGTACGGATGATGTTGCCTGGGTATGCCGGTGTGTGGTCCGTTTCGCCCGGCCGGTGGCACCATAGATGGGTTTGGGATCGGCCACCATAGCCACCAATCCCGTAAGACTGGTTCTAGCTTGATAAGAAACATCAGCCAGAGGTGCCCACCGAGTCTTTTCAACGTCGGGTCCGGGGCCAACGTCTCCCACCCTTGAACAGGCGTCCGAATCCCCCACCGTCTTCCGCAAATCCGCAATAGTCGTCACCCCCGCACTCCTTGCCGCCACGCCAAGATGCACCGTTAGATTGAAACAGCTCTAACAGTTTGGACTCAACGAGCCTCTCGCCGACGTCAGAAAGAAGAACACTAGCAGTTGGTCCACATCTTGACGCTGAAGGAACCCTTGCCATGAGGCGTTAACGAGCCGCGATCTTTTCAACGTCGGATCCAAATCTGGGGCCAGCGATCATCACACTTCAACAGGCGGCCAAATCCCCCCATCGTCTTTCGCAGATCCGCAACAGTGCCACCGCTGCACTCCAAGAGCAGACCATCCCCGCCGCCACTCAAAGACGCAACGTCAGATTGAAACTGTTCCAACAGGTTGAATCCCCTCCCCATCGTGCCGCCAAGACGGCGGACGAAGGGGGAAGGGAGCGGCAGATCACCGACGAGGAGCATTGGATCTGGAACCGCCCCCCGATCGCTCTCGTGCGGTTGAGGAGACTATACTTGTGTTTTTTACGTCTACGCCTTGTTACCCGTAATTGAGAGGTCTTTCCTCGCGAGACCTGTTGGTGCTTCTTGGTACAGATGAAACAATGGCCTGGTAAGGTCAAGTCTAATTGGACCGGCATTTCTCTGTCTTTGATAGGTAGTTTGTAAACTTAAATTCCTATCGTTTTAGTGTTGGGTGCCCTATTTTACATTATCCGCCGGAGCAAATTTAGTTTCCCTGCCTAAAAATGTCATCCATCAGTGCAAATCAAATTTTGTGCCCTAAACAATAAAAGTTGGTGCCCTAAAATAGATCACGTACTAGAGATGCTCTTACCCATCAGCGAGAGTTTGATTAGTGTTGACCTGATGCTGCTTTCTTGGTTAAGATGGAACAGCGGCCTGCAAGGTCAAGTCTAATCGGACCGACCGGCATTTTCTCGGCCATTTAACCCCTCCTCCTCTGCCACTGTCTGAGAAGTTTACCTTCTCTGAATTGTCCATCCGTTAGCTCTCTACAACGAGATTTACCTTTACGCGCAAACGCCATGACATACATGTGCAAGCGGCGTCGACAGACCATTTTGTTCCGTGTTAGTACTTACCAATGTTTGCGCATCCAGCTGATGGATGGTTTGCGGTCTCCAATTATTTGTACCGACGAATACTTTGTTCCGTGTGAGCAGTGTTTGCTTCTCCAGAGAGAGATTGACTTCCAGATTGATGATTTGGTGGTGTCTCCAATTCTGCGCTGTTTTTCAACTGTCTCCGATATGATAACATGGGTGAATATCCGTGTGAATGTCTAGCAACTCAGAATCGGACGACCAGGACCGTGCGCTCCCCAGGTCAAGTCCGCGCAGTGTCCAGACAGACGAATCAGGCGGAGCACGCTGCAGGCGGAGAGGATACTCGTCGCCGGCGCTGTCCCCTGTCACTTCAATCTTTGTCGCGGCGACCTACAGGCTACAGCCCTCTTCCTCGATCAGCACAGTGGGTCAGAGATGCAGACGCCTTGCCGGGCCGCCATTGGGATCGCTAGCTCTAGGACAGCGGCCGATCGATCAGACGACACACGCAGACGGATTTGGCATACTGACGACCTCGAATCGTGCGCGAGCGATATTATTTCGACAGGTGGACCAGTCGGGCTCACGGCGCCACGGATTTGGTTGCGCGAGAATGACAGAAGAAAAACATACAAGCGCTGACCACACCCGACCAACACTGGTGGCGACGCTGATTGATTTTGCGGAGATGCACAACAGTTCCATCATCCACGGATTCTATCCTCCATTAATTCCGTGGATTCCCTGTTTGACACGCCCGCCCTTTGCTCGGCCGGCATGGAAACTTCAAGGAAAGCCTGCGGCCTGAGTACATGGAAACGGATACTGCTGCTAGTACCTTTCTCTGATGGACGGCTACGATAGGACTGCCGCTAGATATGCAGATAAGCTAGAGTGTAGCTAGGGACAGTCTCCTCCGGATAAACCGCTGACAAAACTTGTTTCGTCAGCACCATGCAGGATCTTCAGACATCCTCAGACATTGGCAGGGAAGAGACTTTTGCTGGAGCCATGTTTGGGCAGCTTGTACTCCATGATTCTTGTGTTGCTTGTCTAGCTAGCTACTCCGGGTCCAGAACGTGCAAATAAACACCAACTTGCTTGCTTCAACACTTGAACAGACAACAGTCAGTCCTCCATGTCTCTGCTTGAACGTGGCCGGCCAGTGTGTGTGAAGCGTGTATGCAATGTCTTAAGTCTTAACCATTATCGGTGATCGAGCTGGTTGATGCATGCATAAAGCTCGATCGATATTTTTTTAGACTTTGTTGCGATGTCTGTCCGTCTCTTTTTTAGACTTTTTGCCAAAACTTGAGCACTTATTTTTGGACAGTGTGAGTACTATACATCTTCGTTAACTAAAAAATAGCTTTTGTTTGTCGCATGGACAGACTTATTTGTGTGATCTGCCAGTGTCGCGGTACAGATTTATTATCGTGATCTAGTCTAGATCCGGTACAAACAAAGCACACACTGATTGATCTGCTGCTGTGCATATTTAACTACTTTACAATCCTGCTCAACGAAACTGTTTGGATCCATCCCAAGACTAGCTTCAAATTGCCCCGGTTGACTGCGAATGTTGACAAGAAGTGACCAGGCCAGTTTTAAATTAATTTGGGTCGCGTCGTTTCGTAGCGATCAAAAGTCTCATGCGTGCTAGCGCGTTGTATGTACGTACGCTTCTGTCTTGGTCGATTAATTAATTCCAAGTCTTAGCTAACCTGGTCCGGCCGGTCGTGGTAATGGTAAAAAAAGGGCTCTGTTCGTGTCGCGCTGAGCTTGCTTTAAGATCCTTTTGAGTCTGCGTGAGACTCGCTGAACGATCAACTAGCTAGCTTGAATTAGCACCGCAATTACCCGGGTAATTTCGCCAGCGCAGGTGCTTGTTCATTTCACCGTTGCAAAGCCCTCTCTCGCCTCGCTCCCATGGCGCCGCGCGCGCGAAGTTGAAGTCGGCCGTCGCAAAGGCAAAGGCGACGGGGAAGACGCTCGGTGTTCGCAGCAGCGCAAGCCCAGGAGAAGCCGGAGGGGATGTCGGAATCCGATTGGCAGCTGGACCAACTCCGCGCCGATTGGCGACAGAGAGCCGTGGTGGGCGGCGCGGGCGCAGGAGAAGAGGATGCTTGGCAAGAAGCCACCGGAGCGTCGCCGCCTGAACCAAGCTTCACCTTGGGAGGAAGCCAATAGAGAGCGTCGCTCCTCTCTGCTGCAAGATCGGCGTCCCGCCGTCGCATTCGTCGTTCTACGCCGAAAGCGCCGCCGGCACGCCGCGTTCCAGGTTTACCCCTAGGATCGCCCCCGAGTACGCCGAGAGCCATCCGCATGGGGCTTCGACCCAACACCGTCTTTGCCGGGAGTGGTGTCGCGACCAGCGGGATCAGCAACGTCGATCTGAACGAGACCATCGATCTGAACTCGCCGGCGATGCGGAGGGAACCGTCGCCCAGATCCACAATCAGTCCGACCGTAGCCTATCTTTCAATGCCGGCGCAACGCACGTGCTCGACAGAAGGACCCGCATCTTCGACGCCAGCCAGGTATGAAGCTAGCATGTTGGTCGCTGGCATTGTGTTCTGTGTGCATGTAGGCGAGCCGTGACCGCCGGCCTTGCGTTTTTTGCGCGTAGGAGAAACGCCGACATCATGACCGACATTATCCAGGAAGGCGCCCCGGTGGTGGGAGGCGGCGAGAAGACGAGGAGGAGGACGAGGACGAGGAGTACTACGAGGATGATGATGACGACGAGGTCGAAGAGGAGGGGCTGATCGATGCTACGACCGGCAAGCCAGCGCCAGCGGAGAAGAAGGGCAGCCGTGGCATAATCTGGACGACCAAGGAGGACGAGTGCATGGTCGAATCATGGAGGACCGTGACCGGCGGCGTTATCACCGGCGCAAACCAATCCAGCACTGCCTAGTGGAAGAGGATCAAGACAGTAGTTCGACGAGCGCAAGTTCACGAAGGCCTACGTCAACGTGCACATGGAACGCAACCAAGGCGCCATCGAGCATAGGTGGCACATCATTCAGCGGCTCGTCAACAAGTTCCACGGCTGCTTGAGAACATGTGCGATCGGGAAGAGAGCGGCAAGGGTCCGTCGGATCATGTGAGATCATATTGCCGTTGCTTTGAAGTGTTTGATCTAGTGTGATCACCGTCTATGATGATCGTCGTTCTTTCTTGCGGATCATCGACGCCCTCGTCTTGTACCGAACCCACAACAAGGAAAAGGAGTTCGGCTTGATGCATTGCTTCAAGATTCTCCAAAATTGCGAGAAAAGGAGGCGCACCGGAAGACTCTCAACAAGAACGGCCGCGCCAACCTGAACGTCGATCCGGAAAACTGACAGGGGCGGCCTACCAGGAACAAGAAGGCAAAGGCGGCCCTCGCGGCGGCGGCGAAGACGGATAGAGTGCAATCGTCTATCGACAAGGTCCTCGCCGATGTCTGCTCCAACTCGAGCTTGAGGCGCGTCGAGAACAACGCACTGTGGACGTCCTTGATGGACAAGGCCGACATCAAAAATCGACCTCGAGAAGAAGAAAGCCGCTATCAAAAAGCGGAGCCAAGATTTCATGATCTTGACCACCGATGTTTCGGCCATGAACCCGCTGACAAGGGCGGCGCACAACATGTTCCGCCGCGCGATCTAGCAAAAACTTGGGCTCGTCCTGCCTTCGTAGACCGGGGGCAACCAGAGTGACCACGAGTACGACGGCCACGGCCACGACGACCATGGCCACGGGCACGACGACGGACACGGCCACGAGGTCCAAGGCGAGAGGACGATGACGACCTGACCTAGCCCGGCGATGGCTACGTGCCCCAGACCGCCGCCGACATCTAGTGGCAGCGACTACCGACGGCCGGCATCGACATCTCCCAGCGTATTTTGGTGGCCCAAACCTACGAGTGTGGCCGATTGTGGCCGGAACTCTGAAATTGTGGCCAATCGTGGCCGATCGCGGCTTAAAACTTTGAATTGCCGCCTTTTTAGGATTTCTGTATTTTCAAATTGCAAAAAAATGTCCTTCGGGCCGATTTGGCGCCGCGAGTGGGATCGACGACGCCCAAAAGCAGCAGGTAGTTCGGATGGCGTCCAAATGGCATGTCCGGACGGCCTTTGGCGGCCATTTGGGCGCCGCGAGTGGAGATGCTCTTAGATGATTGAAAGTGCATGTGTTGCCCCATGCGTGGTTTTGGTAATTAATGACAATCCTTATGGACTAATGTTTGCATTGAGATATTCTTGTAGATCTTGTCCATAGGAAAAGATTGGAGTTCATGTGTTGGACTCTAGAAGATTACATGATGACCAAGGTTCTATCCAAGGGTTTATATGAAGAATGGTCATGTGTAGAGTTGAGCTTATTGCAAGCATGACTTGGAAAAGAAGATTGAGTGAACTTCATGTTATCTCCAAGCCATAATATATCAAGATAAGAAGTTGAAGCTTGCAATCAAGACATGAAGACGAGCTTAGCGAGGCTCTCCCATAATGGAGTATGGGGAGCATTTGGAGATGTCTTCACCAAGCAAAGCGCAATCAAGAAAGGTGGTCCACTTGAAGAGATCAAGATCATCATCATCTAGCTCAGTGGAATGCGCAAGGCAAGGTATGATCTTGATAGGTTTCTATTTTACCGGTCTCATGGTGTTAGTGGGAGACCGAGTTATAGGATAGACGGCGTACTATCAAGAGGGGCTCTCAAGTGAGTAACTTGATCGCATCCTTATGGAAAGCTCAAACCTTTGCATATTTGGCATATCAACTTTCTTGGTTCTTATTTGACTGTTATCCATGTGAGAATTTAGAGCTTGGGTTCATCTCCATACCAAGCTCTAGTTCATCAAAAACGGATTTCATTTGGATATCTTGTGGTGTTTTTTGATGTTGGAGGTTTTACCAGTTCGTCTCTTGTAGAGAGGTCAAACTCTCCTCTTGTGTTATCCTTCTCACATGATGGACTATGATGTGTATATGCATGATCTTGTAGTGCTTGTGATTATCTTCGGAGCACGCCCAATATCATTGAAAACGGAGTCCGGATGGAAAACTTGTTGCGTTCTCGGTGTTGGAAATATTACCGGTCCTCCTCGAGATAAGGTCCATACCTTTCCAACCTCGTTGGTTTCATCTCGTTGGAGGTTCCTTGCAAAAGTTATTGCATTTCAGGTTTTGCAGTTTGTCTGGCCAGGCCGGAGTTTCCGGCCTGAGGGTGCTCAGGGGCCAGAGTCTCCGGCCCACCGTGCTTTGAAGCCTCACGGCGACAGTCGCTGCATCGAGGCCGGAGTAGGTCCGGAGTTTCCCCGGAGTTTCCGGACCGGCCGGAGTTTCCGCCCTCAGTGGCCAGAGTTTCCGGCCCATCTGGATTTGCTGAGAAGAGAGCAACGCGGCGGCAGTCGCTGTATTGAGGCCGGAGGGACCCCGGAGTTACCCCGGAGTTTCCTGATGAAGGCCGGAGTCTCGCCCCAGTCAGTCCGGAGTTTCCGCCCAGGCCGGAGTTTCCGGCCTCCCAGACCGGAAACTCCGGTCTAAGTGGACTCCAACGGCTCTTTTTCTGGGAGGGGTATAAATACCCCTCCGCCTACCTTCAGCCACCCAGCTCTTCCAAGCACGTTTTCCCCCCTCTCTCCTCCATTGTTGAACTTGGAAAGCTTGCCCTCTCCCAATTCCTCCCATGATTCTTGCATATCTTTGAGGGATTTGAGAGAGGAGATCTAGATCTACATTTTCACCAATCCATCTCTCCTCTAAGTGAGGGGAACCTAGTAGATCTTGATCTTGCAGTTCTTGGTGTTTCTCCTACTTTGTTCTTCATCTCTTCTCCCCCATAAGAATTAGTTGCTTTTGGTGGATTTGAGAGTGAAGGATTTGATCACTTGTGCTCTTGTCATTGCTTCGTTGCATCGGTTTGTGCTCTCCACGAGGATTCGTGGAAGTTGAAAACTTGTGAACTTGTTACTCTTCGGTCTTTGGAACCTAGACGCCCGTGTGGTGGTTGAGACCCTTGTGTGGTCACTTGTAGCTGTTCGGGAGCCCCCAATCCCGTTGTGGGTTGTGCCCCGGATCGTTGTTGTAAAGGCTCCGGATTTCCGCCTCGAAGGATTCCGATAGTGGAAGGTGAACCAAACCTTTGTGGTGCGGTTCATCGGAGAAAAAGGTGAAACCTTTGTGGTTGCTGAACCATTGTGTTGGTTCACACCTCTCCAACGAGACGTACTCCCCTAAAAAGGAGGAACTCGGAAATACATCCTCGTCTCCGCGTGCCTCGGTTATTTCTATACCCGAGCTCTTTACTTATGCACTTTACATTGTGATAGCCTTCGTGCTTGAAGTATTCTATATTGTTTTCACCTTGTTGCTTGTCTTGCTTAGCATAAGTTGTTGGTGCACATAGGTGAGCCTAGCTTATTTAGATAGTTGGCTTGTTAATTTAAACACATAGTTTTATTCCGCAATTATCAAGACTAAACCGGAAAATTTTTAATCGCCTATTCCCCCCCCCCCTCTAGGCGACATCCTTGTCCTTTCAATGTTCACCTACGATGTAAGTCGTTTAATTTCCTTTCGTTTTGTTCTCAACCTGCAGTGTGACCGACAACGGAGTGGTGTATACGAGTGTGACGCGCGCGACATGTCATGTTGCTCCACTAAGAAATATATTTCGCTGCGCGTACCACCAGCTAATGTGTCCTTTTCTTTAATGTCAATGAAATTATGCAAATGTAAATTACTGATTTGATCCCATTCAGGGTGGGATTGGGTCGGCCCGGACCTGGCCCCGGCCTTGGCCTCGCCGGCCTTGAAGCCAACTCTAAAGGTCGTGGGTCGACCCATCCGTGTAGTCTCTGGCCCTGCTGGACCATTGGGTTTCGTGGGTCGACCCATTAATTGCTCCAACGCAACCACACCTCACCTCTCCTTCGCCTCGACCATGTTCGACACGAGCGCCGCCAATCCTTTCTCCCCGTCTTGTTCCGTTCTTCGCCAGCTCCCGACGCATGCAAGCAGAAAGCGCACGGTGATTTGTAGCTCCTTGGCCGCGCCGCCACCACTGCATTCCCGGCCGCCGGAAAATCTAGACAAATCCCTTAAGTCCAAGGCCGCCGCTGCATCCCCGGCCGGCGGCCGGCGGCGGGCGAGATTCCGGCGAAATCCCGCGGCTGCCCCGCTTCCTCTTACCTCCGCCCATCCCTACGCTGCTGCCCCGTCACTAATCGTCCGCCACTCCAGCTCTGTTCTCGCTTGCATTGCTTCTTGGGGCGACCCAGCAAACCCAACGGGTCAACAGGTACCAACCTCCCTGACCTATTTTTTATTTGAGGCTGACCCGGACAACCCATCGGCCTTGTTTTTGTGGGTCGGGTTAGTGACCCGCTGGGTCGATCCGGCTCATTCCCATCCTGAGATCCCATGACCCGAAACTACTTCTAGGAAATTAAACCTCTAGCAGGGTCGTGAACTCGTGACGCGACCTTTCATACGCATAGATCGATCCAGATGTCGCATGGAACCTTCATACACGAGTCGCCAATTTACGACGAATAACCCATGCATGACCAAGATGAGATATCAGATATATATAGAAGGTCAAGTGGACTGCATACAGGAAACGAGGTTAATTTATGCAAGGTCCTAAACACTGTACGTCATGTACGGAGCCCGTCAAAACCGGCAATCCTTAACAGGTTTGGAGATAATAGCACTGTCAACTGATGAACACCACTGATTGCGATGGTGGCAGGGCACGTACACTTTGTACGGAGTATGTTTGCAGCTGTGTTGTATTGAACTATATGTTGGTACAGTGCACATGGTCCGAGCTTTTTTTTTTTTTTTGCATTTTTCCACGTATATTCAACAAAGAACCGCATACACAGTACATAGTACAAATACAGAAAGGGAAGAACAATACGTAGAGGAGCCAGAGCAAGCTCCGAGATCAGCAACAACGGCGACGAAGACGAAGACCAGCAGCCGCCAACTTACCACTGCCTGGGAGCATTTAATCCCTTGAAAGACGCCGCCTAGCCTGTCCGCCGCGCCGCGACGGAACTTCTGTCGATGAACGACCACGGCAGACGCCCCCCCCGGCCCCGCAACGCCTCTTTGCCTCAGCCGCCTTCGGATCCGCCGCAGGAAGAAGCTGAAGAACTCGACCAGCCCTGGGTTCCGGCCGCCAGATCCGCCGCCACCACGGATCTGATGGGAAACAGAGGGGCTCGAGCACCACGCCGGGCCTCGAGCTCCAGCAAGTCGCGCGCGTTGACGCCGAGCCCCGCGGAGCACCGCCGCCGGAGAAGAACACGCCGACACCAAACCACCCACCACCAGCACCACCTCCTCCAGGGCGCCGCCGGCAGGAACTCCACCCTACCCTACCATATGTACAAGCCGGCACCGGGGATCCCCCACCCTCCCGCCGCCGAAGCGGCCGGCGGAGGAGAGGAATCCCGCGGCGCGGCGGCGAGCACGCGGCGGGTCGACGAAGGGCGTCCAAAAATCGCTTTTCTCCTCTCTCAAACAGTGACGGGGAGAGGGGAAAGTGGAGCTCCAACTGAGCTTTTGACACCACATGGTCCGAGCTTACACATCTTTGTTTGTGTGCAGCTGTGTTGTACAGCCGTATTGGTATTTTTCAAAAATACTTCTGATCTATTGATCAAAGCACCTAGAAAAATGACAACAATTATATTAATTATATTGAGGTTCCTGGGACCGAACGCCTTCTCACGCCGCCGCCGCTAATTTCCTCCATCGTCGGGGCTAGACTGTCGTTGTTGGTCGTGTACAAGGTCCTTCTGAACCAGCATACTGAAGAAGAAACCGTCAAACTCGTCGTCGTCGTCGCCGGTAGATCCACGTCCAAGATATCAACCTCCAAAAGAACTCACATGCCTCACGCAGGTGCCGGAGGCCGCACTATCATCATCGTCGTGCTGGCCTGTCTCCCATTTCCATCGTGGCTCAGTTAGATGTACACGAGTCTATGAAATCCGCCCTTGCCACGCGCTCCCTTTGTTAGTAGTATAGTTGGGGACATTCTTCGGGTAGCTACTCCAAAAAAATTGTGTACTGTTAGTCATGCTGAGATCCGCACCTTCTTTCCTCAATTTTCAGCGCCATGATCTTTCGATGATGGTTCGGTTGTTTTGGAGGAGTAATAGCAATATTTTCTAGTACTACTTCCGTCTCAAATATAAGTGGCAATTGATTTTCGCAGGTGTCAACGACTTAAAATTTCAACTATGATTTGTATTTATAACCACAAAATTAGTACAAAGATATGTGAAGTGAAATAATTGTGTAAGACCAATCAAACAATAACATTTAGATATTTCTAATTCATATAATTTAGTAAATATTAGTGGAATAGTCATGCATTAAAAACAAATATAAAAATAGTGCGACTTAAATTTTAGGTGGGGGGGGGGGGGGGGGGGGGGGGTACTATTTCAGTGGACTGCCCGACATTCGAATGTTGCAAAAAATTGCTCCAATATGTGCAAACAAACACCAAATTGCCCCAACAGTCCGTACGCCCATGTGTGAGCGTATTGCACATGTCTTAACCATTCTCGGTGAACCGTATTTTTATGGGCAGACACGGTCTACAAAATTATATACTTCTTCGTTAACTAAAAAATAGCTTTTGTTTGTCGCATGGACAGACTTATTTGTGTGATCTGTCAGTGTCGCGGTACAGATTTATTATCCGGCCGTGATCTAGTCTAGATCCGGTACAAACAAAGCACACACTGATTGATCTGCTGCCTGTGCATATTTAACTATTACTTACAATCCTGCTCAACGAAACTGTTTGGATCCATCCCAAGTGTGCATGCATGTGCGCGATCCAAGCCTAGCTTGCTTCAAATTCAATTTGACTTGCCCCGGTTGACTACGAATGTTTTAAATTTGGTTGCGTCGTTTCAAAGTCTCATGCATGCTTAATCTGGACGATCCAGACCAGTGGCGTCCGTCGTCTTGGTCAATTAATCAATTCCAAGTCTTGATTAACCTGCTCCGGTCGTGGTAAAAAAGGATATTCATCTATCTTGTGACTCGGTCCAACCGATTTTGGTTTCCAATCACGTTGTGCATACGTGCTTTACGAATTACGATCCCTTTTGATTCAGCCTGAAGGAACGACTGCTTTTGGTAAGTAAAGAGACGAATTAGCACCGCCATTACCCGGGTAATTTCGCCGGTAAATTGCGCGCAGGTGCTCGTGTATTTCACCGTTGCTAGCTACTCCTATTTTTTCGTTCATTTGACTGGCGAATAATGGTGATCGAGTGCTATACGTTAGCAAGACTTAAGACGCGCACCATATGCTAATTAAGTTGCTCTACTAGTAATAAATATATTTGGTCGTGAGTAGGAGTACCAGCTATTGTCCTTTGTAGCAATGTCAATGCATATGTTAATTAGCATGGCACTGATCTCTGCCGGGGTCAAATGCTGGTTTGGTTTCCTAAATTTAATTGGATGACCCGAAACAATTTCTAGGAAAACCTCTCGGTCGTGACGCGACCTTTCATACGCGTAAGATCCACGACGTGGATGGTCGCATCGGACTTTCATACACAATGCATTACCAAGGTGATACGAGGTTAAACTATGCAAGGTACACGAAATTTGCGTTCCTCGTACGGTCGTACGCGTATGAAACTAGGAATACGGCCGTGATCGCGATCAGGGTTTGGTACGAGCCCGTCAAAACCGGCAATCCTAAACACAGTATACAGCGATGGGCGGACTGATTAGTTAGTTAGTTTAACATGTGGATCGAAAACACGTATGAGAAAAATGTGCACACATGAGGCTAATCAACACGTAAAATCACCAAAATCAGTGAAAATATAGAAAACCCATGAACCTAAAAAAGTATAGGAATACCCAAGAACAAAAATTGAGCTAATTTGAGGACGAAATCATGAAGCTTAATAAATAAATAAAATGCACAAAAGTTACTAATATATATCTGGTTATGGTAAAGAATGTAAATTAAATGTTCTTATAGCTTGTTTCGCAATCTTGCGGAAGGGTAATGAGAGTTTAACTCTAACTCCCTTTCCCCATCTCAATTATCAGCCCTCCCCAGGTAATAGATACGTGGGAGTTTTATACGTGAATTTCCATTCTTCTTCCCTATTGAATTCCTATTCCACCTAAACAAACAAAGGAGTAAAACTCTCTATGCCTCAAACTCCCTTTCCCTGTCTGCAATTCCACCGAACCAAACAAGCTGTTAATGTTCCTAAATGTATGTATCTTTAGACATACCGGAGCCAATAATTTTATGAATTATTTTGGGATTTTGTTGTTTTGTTGAACTTTTTCGTTTACGAAGGACAAAATCTATACGGCTTTTACACTTATGGGACGAAAGGAAACATTGGGTTTGTGTTCTTTTCTTGACAGTAATACCGGAAATTGTTTGTCGACCACTGGCCAGTATATCTAGTTTACAGATAGCCAAGAGCTCATGGCCTTGGGTATTCATACCGACATTCACGCAGGTTGCCCATGGCTCACAGGACACCGGGTCCAAATTGATTTCTTTCATAAATTGTATCCAATTATAGTGTGTGACAGCCCTAAATCTAGGTCAAAATTATGTGTGACTACTTGAGTGACATCGGTTTGCTTTTGCTCTAGGTCAGCCCCTGAATCTATCCATTATTTTTTAGGACGTGGCTAATTCTCTCTTGACCAAAAATTAACTTAATTCTAGGCTACCTAATTGCAAATGCAATTCATATGCCATTGTAAAAAATCACATGTAATTACATGCTTACGAATCAAAATGCAAATTCAACCGTCAATCGGTCGGTCTAGCTTAAAGCGAGAATTGAAAAAAGGATATTTCTTAGATAAAAAAATGGAGAATCAATCCATCAATATAAACGCAGAGGTCGATGGTGTTCATACACCACACGGTCGTGAGCATATATACACAGTTAATCGCAACACGTACATGTAGTACGCGACGCTCGAATGGTCAATAGTCTGCGATCTCCGACAGTGCTGGTCGGGTCCGGTGTTCTTCCAAGTCCGTGTCCGGCTGGCCGGCCGGCCGGCGTTCTTCCAGCTAGCTCCGGTCGTCGACGTCGCATGGCAATTGGCGAACACAGAACAATTCCGGAGCGCTTCAAGAATCAAGACCCAACAAAGAGATTCTTTTTTTTTCTTGTATAAGAATACGACGCGATCGACGAAGAGATCATCTGGCGCCATCAAAGTGGCCGCGTCTCCTAGCTAGGTTGATATATTTCCGCAAGTGCGCTTCGCTTTAGGCTCCCTCTTGACGATTGCTACCGTAAATAAAGGGAAGAGGGCCGCCATGACCTGGCTGTTTCGCAGGTAAATTGCCCGCAGCTGCTTGTGCATTTCACCGTTGCTGGCTAGAGATCGATTACTCAGACTCTCTGTTTTACTACTTTCGACGATAGCTAGCTTGAGGTTAATCAATGCATGGATTAGCATGCATCATGTCCAATGTCCAATGTCAATGCATATGTTAGCGCATAGCCATGTGCTTTTTTTTTTTGAAATGGAGGTTGAACCCCGGCCTCGACATCAAAACGCTGAGCCATGCATGCTGAGTCAAATGCAGCAGCTAGCTGGATCTCTGTGTTACATTTAAAACCGGAACACAATTTCTAGGAAAATTAAGGACTTCCGTTCTTTCGTGCTCTTACCTACTCCCTCTTTTCTAAATTAGATGACTTCCATTTGTTTAAATGTGGATGTATCTATACTTGTAACATGTCTAGATAAAATCGATATATGGACAAATGAAAGTCATCTAATTTGGAACGGAGGGAGTAGATACTTGAGTCGCCAATTCGATCACGATTAGGGCCGCGCCTCGATGACCCGAGACGATGAGACAGCAGCGAACGGGGTCAAATTCTTTAAAGCGGACGAGGAGTATCACTTTCATCGGACGATCGCGCACCCAGCAGTGACTTGGACTGCGACCGTAGTACTCGTTGTACACACACGCGGACTGGCTATTGTGATCGGGTTTTTTTTTTTGAAATTTAACTGCAGCCTATTATTACTCAGACATCACGTCCTTGTTCAATACAGACTCCAGACACTCTGGATACATATGATACCACACTTTATTTAACGCCAGGCCGCACCCCTCCTTCGCCATCACATGGGCAGCGCCGTTCGCCGACCGCCGTACCCATCTAACCTGGTACTCGTCAAGCTCCCGCAGTGAGGTCTTGATAGATTCAATCCTCGGTCCGTGCATTGACATGTCCCTTTCCTCCTTCATTAGCTTCACAGCAACCCCATGATTGTCCGTCTCCAAGATCACCTTCTTCAGCTTCAGATTCTTGCTCAACACAATGGCTAGTTGGCATGCCCGGAGCTCGGCGTCCTCAGGGTCCAGGAGTGAGGGAAAAAAATGGCAGGCTCCGGCTAGGAAGCGTCCATCGTGGTCGCGGACAACCGCACCCCCACCACCGATCTCTGAGTCCTTGCTCATGGCTCCATCGGCATTGATCTTCGTCCACCCATCCGCTGGAGGCTGCCACAGTTCCTGCCGAGACATCGGCGACCTGATCGCTGTCTCGTTGACATTGCGCCACTCCTCCAGGAGATTGATGCATCGCCGAGCAACGCTGGCGGGATCCTCGATCTTCAAAGAGTCCCTAGCATCGTTCCTTGCGAGCCACATCTGGTAGATCGCCATCATCGTAATCTCCACCTCCGTATCCGGTACCGAACCCAGCCACTCAAGTAGCCAGTTGAGCAGGTCTCGCTGTGAACGCACGTTAGACGGTTGAGTTGAGAAGGTGCCCCCGAGCTTCCTATCGATGGCTTCCCAAATATGTTGAGCGTGCGGGCAGTGCCAAAAGCGATGGAGAGCAGTCTCATCCCTCGCACAGGCCACGCATTTGATTCCAAGTTTGATTTTCCTTCGCTGAAGTTCGGCTCCCGTAGCTAGCCTGTTCTTCATCAGTCTCCAAACATGAACTTTAACCTTGCCGGCCACGTTGGCACTCCACAATGACAGTCAACCCTTGTGGTTCTCAGCCGAATGGGAGCCCCCCACTCCACCAGCACGCTGCCTCTTCTGCTGCATGCACAGGTGGTATGCCGATCGGACGGAGAAGACTCCGTTCTTCGTGAAATTCCAGGCCGGGTAGTCCTCTGTACCATGTCCTCCCACCGCGATTTTTAGAATATCACGAGCATCAAAGCTATGGAAGATCTCCTCGACCTTTGCTTAATCCCACCCAGAACCCTCCGCGTTCAGTAACTCGGAAACTCTGGATATTGGTACCGAGGCTGCCTCCGACCTCCTGCCAAGAGGCTGCTGCGCCCCGGTCCTCGGAATCCATTTGTTCTTCCAAACTTCCACGTTTGCACCATCCCCAATGCGCCAAATCAGTCCAGTCTTGAGTAAATCTCGCCCGTGCAAGATACTCCTCCACGAAAACGAACCTCCACCTGGACAGCCAGCATTTAACAAGCTACTGTTCTTGAAGTACCGAGCTTTTAGCACTCGAGCACAGAGAGACGAAGGGACGGTTAGCAGGCGCCAAGCTTGCTTCGCCAGGAGCGCCTGATTGAACGCCTCGAGATCCCTAAGCCCATGCCTCCTTTTCCTTTCGGCTGGCACATTTTTTCCCACGCGATCCAGTGAACTTTGCTTGTTCCATCAGCTGCACCCCACCAGAAATTTGACGTTATAGAGGTGTGCTTTTTACAGTGTGCCTTACCAAACGAAAGCAGCTCATGGGATAGGTAGGGGTTGCCTGAAGCACCGATTTGATCAGAATTTCCTTTGCTTTCATAGAAAGTCCTTGCCCCTTCCACCCCCCTACCTTGGCCCCCGACCTTTCAGTTATGTACTGAAAAGCACCTCTTTGGATCAACCCACCACCGTAGGCAGCCCAAGGTAATTCTCGCACAACGCCTCCTCCTGCACCCCTAGGATCTGTTTCAACTCCTGTTTATTGTCAGCACTGCAGCCGGGTCCAAAGAAGATAGCCGATTTGTCCAAGTTCACCTTCTGCCCCGAAGCTGATTCATAATCAACCAAAACCTCTTTGAGTGTGTTCATACTCTCCACCGATGCTTCCATGAATACTATGCTGTCGTCTGCAAAAAGTAGATGGGTCACATGAGGCCCATCCGTACCAAATTTAACGCCCTTCAACATCTTTTCTTCCTGAGCAAGCCTAAGCAAGGTGGAGAATCCTTCAACACAAAAAAGGAAAAGGTATGGGGAGAGGGGATCTCCCTGCCTTAAACCTCTAGATGGCTCAAAGGACTCCGAGATGCCACCATTCAACTTAACTGCAAATCTGACCGTCGTCACACACCGCATCACCATCTCAATCCATTTGTCAGAAAAACCCATCCGCCTCATCATCTCCTCTAAGAAAATCCACTCGACCCGATCATACGCTTTCATCATGTCTAGCTTCACCGCCCCCAACGGTTTCTTTTTCTTCCTTGTCCTGATAGAATGAACACACTCATAGGCGATCAAGACATTATCCGTGATCATTCTCCCTGGCACAAACGCACTCTGCTCTTCGGAAATCAGAATTGGAAGTATCATCTTCAACCGATTGGTCATTACCTTTGAAGCTATCTTGTACAAGACGTTACATAGGCTGATCGGTCGGAACTGCTTAAGCAACTCTAGGGACGCAGTCTTGGGGATCAACACAATCAAAGTATCGTTGAAGTTTTCCACCACTACTCCCCTGACCAAAAAATCTCGGACCGCTTCGCACACGGCATTCTTTAGCAGTGGCCAGTGCCGCTGGTAAAAGAGGGCAGGGAGCCCATCCGGCCCAGGTGCTTTGGTCGGCCCCATCTGAAACAAGGCCTGTTCAACTTCGGCGTCGCTTATTGGGCCGCCCAGCTTCTGGTTCATATTTTCTGTGACTGACGGAACCACTTTGTCCAGGATCAGCTCCATGTTAGCAGCACCCTCTGACGTATATAGATTGGAGTAGAAATCCCGAGCCAGTGCTCGCATGCCTACGTCCGTGGTGCATCTACTACCATCCGCTCGCCGCAAAGCTTGGATAGTATTCTTGCGTCGCCTATGGGAAGCACGATTCTGAAAATATCGAGTGTTGCGGTCACCTGCTTTCAGCCACTCCACACGGGCTCGTTGCCTGTACATAATCTCCTCTCTTTCATACACCTCATGCAGCTCCAGTGACGAACCAGTGCTCAGGGACATCTGTCGTGCTTGCGCTAGTTGCTCTCTGAGCCGTTTGATCTCTCTCCGAACTGAACCGAAGACAGTCTTCCCCCATGATTGCATGCAGTTCGAGACGCTCTGTAGACGAGAGCACAATGCCGGCAGCCCCACCGCGCCAGGGTTCGCCGCCGCCCAAGCGTTCTCTACCATCGGAGTGTACTCATCATGTCGAGTCCACATCTCCTCGAACCGGAACCCCTGCGAGACCTGTTTCCACGGGCCCAATCCCATAGCAGCAACACGTATGGGGAGCGCCAGGTGATCAGTCTCCTCCATGTCTATATGTTGCACAGTAGTTGCGGGAAACAGCTGAGCAAGATCGGTATTGCATGTCGCACTATCAAGCCTACCCTGAACATTGTCATTCCCCTCACGCCTGTTATTCCATGTGAACGGGTAGCCCGAGAAGCCTAAGTATGCAAGTCCGCAGTCAGAGAGGCAGTCGTTAAATCTACCCATTTGTGCCAAGCTTCTCGGGTTCCCTCCTTTTTGTTCATCCTGCTTGGGTATCTCATTAAAATCTCTAGCACACAGCGAGGGAAGATCATCCTGGCTTCTAAGATACCTCAAGACCTCCCAAGTTTTGTGCCTCAACTCCGTTCGTGGTTCGCCATAGATTCCAGTGAATCTGAACACCACCCCTCCATATGTAATTTTGGCGTCTAGGTAATATTGGCACCACGGATGGACAGCCACCTCAACCTCCTCCCTCCACCAAAGAGCAAGGCCACCACTCTTCCCCTTGCAATCAACAGGCACTCCCTGCCTAAAACCTAGACTCCACATAAGCTTTTTCATCTGATCAGCTTTCTTCTTGGTTTCACACAGAAAGACCACCACCGGGTTGTATGACCTAATCAGGTCCCGGAGTTCCCCCACTGCCGAGTCCAACCCCAATCCTCGGCAGTTTAGGGATAGGATACTCATTGGTCCAGACGGCCCTGCTGCGCAGGCGCCGCCGATGGAGCTTCAAGTCTGTCGAACACTGAGGTAGTCTCTTCAATTCTGTTGAAGACTGAATCAGTTCTCTGTCGCTTGCCCGCCGATTCCGAGCTGCCTTCCTCCAACACCTGAACCGAAACGGGCATCCACACCTACTTTGTGCCCCGCTTCCTTCCGTTCGTGCCCAGTGGCACCGTAGGATTGTCTTTCTTGTTCATCCCGTCACCTCCTCTCGGCCACCTCGTGAAGGTTCTCTTCTTATTCTTCTTTGGTGACCTATCCACAACCTTCTTCCCTCCCACTGCCTCATTTGCATTGCCCCTATAACGCTTGTCCGGGTTGGTGACTACACCATTCTCACCGTGCTGCTCCCTCCCACCAGTGCGAGAGGAGCCTGACAGTTCATAGTCACGAGCAAGGTTCCTCCTGGGAGGCAGATCACGGATAATCGGACCCCCCCTAGTCCAGTTGTCCCTTTCAGAGCTTCTGCTATCAAAACTCCCCGAGGACATCGAGGGCCGCACCGCCGCCGGTGCCTTCTGGCTCCTCCTTGGGGAAGCACGAAGCCATTCCCCCACTGCTGTACCTCTCCTTTCTCCTCCTTACACTGACCGTCTTCATGGACAAGCCGTCCGCACTCGAAGCAAAAGTGCGAAACCTTTTCATATTTGAAGTCAAACCATCTACCCTCCCTATCTTCTGCTGATTCCTTCAGATTAATTCCTCTCGGCAGCGGTTGACCAGCTTGAATAGCCACTCTGATTCGCAGGTCCTTGCCCCACGCCATGCCATCTTCATCAACTTCCACATAAATATACTTTCCAATCCAATTGCCTATCAGTTCGCCATATCTTCTGTTCATAAAATCCATCGGTAGGTCCAACACCCTAACCCAGATATCTAGCGAATCAAACACCATGTCTGAGGGCCGGACTGCCCCATCAAAATCCTTGAGCAGAATGACATTGAAGTCAAACTGCCATGGCCCATTCTTCATTACATGTCTCCAATCTCCTTCTGAAGAGAACCGAACGACGAACCTGTTGTCTCCGATCTCCTTGAATTGGGCAGGTCTATGTAGCCCCCAAGCTCTCTGCATCACCCTCTCCAATGCGTCAATGACTAGCTTCCTAGACGAGCAGACCTTTCCCACTACTGCCCATCTCGGTCGAGGGATCTGAGAAGACTCAACTCCCTTGATGACCAGACCAGTTGCCTCCTTGTCTGTCAACAACAGATCGCCCATCCTTGCCGACAGCGAAGCCGCCAGCTCCTCCGATCCAGACTTCCCTGGTGATCGCGACGGAGCCCTAGCACCACCGCGCTTCCCCGGCGATCTGGCCGGCGTTGCCATTCACCACCTCTCGCACGCAGAGCCGCACGCTCCACACGCAGAGAACACTCCCCACACCGCCGCACAGATCAGAAACTCGCCGTCGAGGTCCGATCCGCTGTCGAGACACCACCCGCAAGGAGGAAAACCCTACCTTCTCACGATCGCCCCAGAGTAACTTCCGCCTATTTTGGTGGACCCATTGCACGCTATGCGCGCCTATGCGATTGTGATCAGCTGACTTTTGGTCTGTTGACTCCGAGTCAGGGACATGCGAATCCCACATACGGGTGACCCCACGTGTCAGTGACTATAAGTCACTTGACTCGCGAACTGGACAAGCTTAGCCAGGCGGCCCATGTGGACGTTTTTTGGGTCCTTTCTTTGATCCACTATGAAAATGTGGAGTTTTGGGGACAGTTGAGTCGTATTGTCAGCACGTGGTCCGAAGCTAGTACAACGTATTTTTGTCCTGATCGATACACAACGAAGAGAGATTCTACGGGCGAGCCGGAGGAATCCTGGACCCTGGCTCCGTTTGGCGATCGATCGGTGACGCGACCTGCAGTCCAGCAGCAAGTCATATATTTTACCACATGGGCCGGGCAGAAACGTATATATGGAACTATTATGGTTCAGCCAGGCGACGACACAACATCAATACTGCCATACATAGAGTGGAAATTTTCAACTTCCCAACTCCAGTGCTCCTGCTATTTTTTAAAAAAATTAAAATGTTATTTATGAGTTTTAAAAAATTCTGAAAAACAATCAGGATGTAGCAAAAAATCACTTTCAAATGCTATTGTACTTTGAGCTACACAAGAATGACAAAAGTGTGAATCCGAGTATTATATTTTCAAATATCTGCACTTTCAGATTTTGTCATTTTTTTGTGTAATTATTTGAAATTGATATTTTACACGTCTGTGGGATACACCATTGGCTACCACTAGATTTTTTTAGAATTTTTTGCAACTCGTAAATGTAATTTTCAAACTTTTTTAAATAGCAGGAACACTGAATCTCGAGAGTCGGGAGGCAAAGACACTTTCAGCATACACACATGCATGCATGCCCATGGAACCATCCATGGATCACATTGCTATCTATCAAGTTAGAACCGGGACACGGATCGGAGTCCATGCATCGATCAATATAAACGCACACGTAAACCGGCCGGAACCGTATTAATTGGTCAAAGGTGTTCATACCGTACATCAACATGCATTTGCACGGGCAGTAAATCGTGTGATGATCTTATACTGTATGGAATCCTTACGTACGAGAGCGAGATGGTCAACGGTGTCCACTTGCCAATTCCCTCCAAGAATGCTATAGTCAGTCTGGTCCGGTGCGTACAATGATAGTGCCTGTTTGATAGGCTAGGAGTACACGTGATGTGTCCGCTACGGAGCTTTTCGGTCGCCCGTCGACCCGTGGCACCAGGGCCGGCTCTGGCCCAGGGCAAGAGGGGCGACGGCCTGGGCCCCGCCAGACATGGGGCCATGATTAGGATGTATACACACGCCACTAGTATTCTTTGTATAAAATGTCTACATTGTTACCGGTAGCGTGCCACGACGGACGCACGCCAGCGGTAATACATAGAAGGCATAATAAAAAAACTTAGAAGCCCATTATTAGGGGCCCATTTCTGGAGTTCACCCCGGGGCCCGTAAAATGTTAGAGCCGGCCCTGCATGGCACAGGCACTAAATTTGAGAGGACTTTCCTTTGGTCGGGCAAGGATGAAAAACCACCGGAGCCCAATGCAACGAGAATTAGGAGACGGTTCATCATCCCATGGAGCTTGGGAGGCTAGGAGTCCTTTGCGCCGACAAGTTTGCGAGAGCTCTTAGGTTGCGTTGAACATGGATTGAATGGCATGCCAATGGAAAAATTGGGTGGGCTCTGGCAACCCTTGCACCATTGAGTATATGGACTTATTCTACATCACCACTGCCATCATGGTGGGTGATGGGCTTTTGTTGGGAGGCTCCTTGGCTCGAGGGTAGGAAACTTAAGGACATAACCCCCTCATCCCTCATCTTTGCGGCGTCTAAGTAGAAAAATGGATTGTTGGCAAAGCAATGGGAAGCAATGCATGGTTCGGCAAGATTACCTTGAATGAGGACTTCTCCTATGACCACCTAGCTCAATTTGTGGATCTTTGGGGGCACCTAAATCCAACTGTTCTCGAGGATGGGGTGGAAGATCTATTAAATGAAAGTTTGCGGCAAAATAGCAATGCTCAACAGCTTGTCCTACAAGGCACAATCAATGGAGCCACAACCCTAACATGAAGCAATTGCTGTGGAAGATTTGGTCCCCTCTGAAGATCAAATTCTTCGTTGATGGGCTCGCTCTTCAAAATAAACTTTGGACGGTCGACCGATTGGCAAGAAGAGGATGGCCAAACGTGGCTTGTGCCCTCTATTTGCAAAGTTCCGGAATCTATCTCTCACCTTATTGTCAATTGTCGCTTCACTATTCGCCTTTGGGGACTAATAAAATATTGGGTTGGGCTCGCTTTGGGTACTTCTCCCAA
Source organism: Poa pratensis (assembly GCA_947311845.1). Taxonomy (NCBI): domain Eukaryota; kingdom Viridiplantae; phylum Streptophyta; class Magnoliopsida; order Poales; family Poaceae; genus Poa; species Poa pratensis. The sequence goes on along the minus strand of CAMZMU010000066.1, from coordinate 3,275,700 downwards.
TGGTAGGGCTTTCTCTCCAAGATTGGTGGCTCATATTCTTGGATGGATCGAATCCAAATAAAAAAAATCCTTAGCCTCCCTTGCCTTGCTCACCTCTTGGAAAATATGGAACGGGCGGAATGCACAGGTCTTTCAAACAAGCATATATGTTTTATTGCTCTTCTCAACATCGAAAGAGAAGCCCGTCTTTGGTCGACCGCGGGCGATAAGCGTATTAGCGATGTTATACCGGGAGTAGTAGTTTCACATGTAAATTTCCTTCACATATAGTAACCCAAACCATCTTCTGAGCATCCTCAAACACTTGGAATGCCGTTGTTGCTGAGTGAGGATTCACATTCAACTAGCCATACGGAAACTCATTTCAGCAACTATTAGGCATGAAGAAACTCATTTTAGCAACAAATATTCATTAGATGGATCGTTTCCGCAAGTATTGGGCATGAAAAACTCAATTCAGCGCCTTGCAGCCTGTCATTGCGAGCACAACGTGAGAGACGAAGAGGAGAGAGAGGACAAGGGATGGTGTGGGCTAACCTCGGTCAGGTCATCGCCGACCGTCTGCATTCCCTCCGCGGTGGAGGTGGATCTCGATCTGCCACCGCCATGAGCTTTTAGTATCGAGTGAATTGAATGAGCGAAAATAGATAGGGTTCTATGGGCATTTTTTTGTTTTAGAAGGAAGGTGAGCACCAGGAAAAAGTTTCACGGGTAACTATAACGACTCGTCTAGGGTGGTTGGGCTCAACTAGCACATTTGTGGTGGACAAACTCAACCAGTTTTTTGAGGAAATATGCTAAAAATCTGACAACCCTTGTGTCGAGGGAAACTCGAGCGTGTTGCTCCAAGCGGCGATACCACCCCTAGTTGGACATCCATCAACTATCATGTTAATGCGTGTTCTTTTTTTGTAAATACATGTGGGGAAATTTCTTGTTGGTAAATGAATCTCAAAACATATATTACATAAATCCGAAAATTGTTAATAATGCACTGATATTTGAAAAATTATTGATAATTGTGTGTGGATCGTAAAGCAGTTGGACGTTTCAAATAAACTAGTGACATCCAAGTAAACGTGGAGTTGCATTTTCCGTGTTGCTCGGCAGAGAAAAGAACTACATCAGCCGTCCTTCCACTCGCTCCAGTCACCGGTCCGGCCTCAGGCATGCTGCCAAGTCAAGTACCGGCCCGGGTCCGGTGGTCTCGCCGTTCTTCCCAGAAAACCCAAACAGTCTCAGTCCAGCAGTACCTGCCCTGTCGAGGTGTGAAATTCTGATTGTCAAAGTTTGTGGTCAAGAGACCGTGTTTTCACTTAATTTTCCCTGCAATCTCTCCGCCCAGCCCCAAACCATTACTTTTCTCCCCCGTCAAGCTCCACCACCACCACCATCAAACACGAAACACATTGCCTTCCAGGTTCCAGCTGCTATATAAACCCCACGAGACTCCACTGTCCGAATCACTCCCGCCAACGCCTACTTCTCCTACCTCTACAGTCTACACGGCCACCAGCTCCGCTCTCTCCTAGCTACTCCTACATAGCCAGATCATATAGCCATATAGCCAGATAGATAGCCAAGCTCAATCACTTCGATAGCCAAGCTCAATCGCTTCGAGCCTTCGACAAATAGCCAGATCATTCCGAGCCTGAAGACATGGACCAGCTCCAGAAGCGCCCGGCGAACTACGTGCCCCTGAGCCCGGTCGGCTTCCTGCCCCGCGCCAATGCCGTCTACGGCGACCGCACCTCCGTCGTCTATGGCCGCGTGCGCCACACCTGGCGTCAGACGCACGAGCGCTGCCGCCGCCTCGCCTCCTCCCTCGTCCGCACCCTCGGCGTCCGCAGGAACGACGTCGTGTCCGTCCTCGCGCCCAACGTGCCGGCCATGTACGAGATGCACTTCGCGGTGCCCATGGCCGGCGCCGTGCTCAACACCGTCAACACCCGCCTCGACGCCAAGGCCGTCGCCGCCATCCTGCGCCACGCCGAGGCCAAGCTCTTCTTCGTCGACTACGAGTACGTGCACCTCGCCAGCGACGCGCTCCAGCTCCTCGCCGACTCCGGCGCGCCCGTGCCGCTCGTCGCCGTCATCGACGACCTCGACCGCCCCACGGGCGTCAGGCTCGGGAGCTCGAGTACGAGGCGCTCGTCGCGCACGGCGACCCCGCCGTCGAGCTGCCACAGCTCGAGGACGAGTGGGACGCCGTCACACCTCCGGCACCACGTCCGCGCCCAAGGGCGTGGTGTACAGCCACCGCGGCGCGTACTTGAGCACTACAAGCCTGCTCATGGCGTGGGAGATGGGGGCCGAGCCGGTCTACCTGTGGACGCTCCCTATGTTCCACTGCAACGGCTGGACCTTCACCTGGGGCGTCGCGGCGCGCGGCGGCGTCAACGTCTGCATCCGCGAGAACCGCGCCGCCGAGGTGTACCGCGCCATCGCGCGCCACGGCGTCACGCACATGTGCTGCGCGCCCGTGGTGTTCAACATCCTCCTCGAGGGCGGCGACGCCAACGCGCGGCTCGGTGCGCCCGTCCACGTCCTGACCGGCGGCGCGCCGCCCCCGGCCGCGATGCTGGAGCGCGTCGAGAAGATCGGCTTCCACGTCACACGCCTACGGCCTCACGGAGGCCACGGGCCCCGCGCTCGCGTGCGAGTGGCGCGCGCAGTGGGACAGCCTGCCGCTCTCGGAGAGAGCGCGCCTCAAGGCCAGGCAGGGTGTCAGCGTGTTGTCCCTCGCCGACGCCGACGTCGTCAACGACGACGACGCCATGGCCAGGGTGCCGCACGACGGGAAGACCCTGGGCGAGATCGTGCTCCGCGGCAGCAGCGTCATGAAGGGGTACCTCAACAACCCTGAGGAGAACGCGAAGGCCTTCCGGGGCGGGTGGTTCATGACGGGCGACGTCGGCGTCGTGCACCCGGACGGGTACATCGAGATCAAGGATAGGTCCAAGGACGTAATCATCTCCGGCGGCGAGAACATCTGCAGCAAGGAAGTGGAAGAGGTCCTCTTCCGTCACCCGGCCGTGGCCGACGCGGCGGTCGTCGCCATGCCGCACGCGCACTGGGGTGAGACGCCCTGCGCGTTCGTCGTCGCCAAGGACAAGGCCGCGGGGGTCTGCGAGGACGACGTCATGGCCTTCTGCCGCAAGCACATGGCGCGCTTCATGGTGCCCAAGAAGGTGGTTGTCTGGGACACAATCCCGAGGAACGCGCTTGGGAAGGTCGAGAAGAACAAGCTACGGGACGCCGCACAGAAGCTGGCGCCGCCCGCGCAAAAGACCAAGGCCACGAAGACGACCACGGCCACGAAGACGACGGTCGGCGGTGGGCGCCGGGACGAGCAGCTGGTGGCGCACGTCATGGCCATGTCAAGGCTATAGGGCAGCACACTATCACTTGGCCCAACAGTTCATTTGTTTGTGACGTCGTACAGTAAAAATCACAGCTACAGCCGTCATGGTGATCATGTATAATCAAATGAATGGTCTATACGTTGGCAAAAATGAGTAATTTGGCACCATGTATGCCGTTAGAGAATGGTATTCCGTTTTAGAACGAACGAGTCATTGGTGCCTGCAGGTGGCACCAAAAACTGTTATACTGTACTATTTTGGTTTCTCTTCTGTTGCTGCTAATTTGAAGCATATGTCAATATGTGTACATTCTAAATATCCAAGGTGAAATGAAGCAAATAATTATTGTCAAGCTCTATCACATTGTAATGATATGATTTGTTCCCCGGACCCCTCTTGAATCCACACTTCTTCGGGAATGACATTTTAAGTTGTTGGGCAAAGACAAGGTTTGGCTATCTAAAAAACATTTTTTCAAGCCGAAAGAAAACTGAGTGACTCTCCCATCTCGGAGCGCAAAAAGGTCTTCCACAAGTACACTTCTTACGTGGTAGTATAATTTTCCTTCTACTTGTTGTGCATTTTCTCCCTAGGTTGTTAGAGCATCTCCACCGCGCTCCCAGTAGAGCGTCCGGTAAGTGTGCCGGACAATTGTTATTGGGAGCGCTGGCACATGTTGCCGGACTACTCGGAGCGCCTTCCCCCACCGGCGTCTCCCAATTAGAGAAGCTCCCTGTAAATTTTAAACCGGTTTTCTATGCAAATAGAAGACAATTCAATTTATAATATCTAGAATAAATTCATGTTACATAGATTTGAACACGTAAATTGTTTTTTGATAGAAATAAATTAATCATACAATAATATAAATTAAAATAAATCGCTCACTCAATTAGGAGCACCGGCTTCTTGCCTTCTAGTGCTCACATATCATTTTGCAGTTGCTCCTGAGTTTCTTCGTCTCGGATTCCACCGTTCATTGTGAGTAAATTGGCAACTCTCCCGGCACTTCATGATCAACGTGGGCAAGAGGGCCCTGATGGTAGTACGGGTACTCATCGAGCAGTGGAGGAGCAACGCGTTCACTCTCGATGATCATGCTGTGCATGATAATACAAGTCATCATCACCTCCCACATCTGCTCTTTCGACTAGGTTAGAGCAGGGTACCTGACAATAGCAAAGCGAGATTGGAGCACACCAAATGGCCGCTCGACATTCTTCCTGTCACCCTCCCTCAGTCCCTCCTGTCTGCTGCAAAATGAGATTCACAAAAACCGGCGATAGTACCCTTGTCATACGTATGTCCATTAATCTCGTAGTTGCATGGTGGAGCAAGGCCTTTCGTAAGTCGGCTAAAAACCGGCTAAACACATTGATGTCATTGTGAGTTCCGACCATACCAAAGAAAGCGTGTCAGGTCCACAAATCCTTATCTACCACAACTTCTAGTACGACACTACACTCTCCAACACGGCCTTCGTAAATTCCTTGCTAGACGAATAGAGAATTCTTCCATGCCCAATGCACGCAATCGATGCTTCCAAACTTCCGAGGAAATGCTCTAGCTGTGGTTTGTGCCATGAGGCTAGCTGTGTCAGCTTCATTTGTTTGTCTCAAATACGTTGGCCCAAACACTGCAACCAAAGCCCTTCAAAACTTATACACGGTCTGATGCATGTGGACTCAGCCAACAAGCCCGACACAATATCTCTTGAGCTTGAAGTAGTTATCAAACTCCTGCACCCCCCCCCCCCCACACACACACACACATGCGTGCGCACACACAAATACTCATGAAGAGCTCCTTGTTCATCCTAAACCGTCGCCAAAATTCCTTCTCAAAGTGTGTGGGATCATCAGTGAAGTAGTCTTGATACAACATCATATGACCCTCCATCCGTTGCGATCTTTGTTCTTCCTCTTCCTCGGCTTCGAACCTCCAATCCGAGGAATGGCATTGATCTCGCCTAACAAAACAATAAGGCAAGTGATGATCGCCAAGTGCTCATCAAGCTTGCTGGTTGCGGTGCCATGGGCGGTGAGCAATGCATCGGCCATCTCCAGCTCGTCGTTGCTATCCATCTATTCAATCAGCTAGGTTAAACAACCACTATGAAATTTTATAACAAAGCAAAAGAAAAAACTAGAAAAATGGCAATGCGGGCGAGGTGGTCCTGGGAGGCGGCGGCGGAGGTAGAGGGTGACCAAATACTTTGGCCGGAATGAGAAGATGCGACAATGATAGAGACAGGGAGATGTGGATGGCTGCAGCGGGGTGTAGCAGCGTTAAAGAGGGGGTGGCGGCGTAGACGGTTGAGTGGAGGCAGGTGAGGAGTTTAGCACTGAAGGGATGGTGGGGAAGAAAAAAAGGTTGGGTCGCTGTCGTGTGGTGCCCGCTCGTCTGTATCCCACGTGGCACGCGTTGCCATGGTTGCCGACGCCCCTGGTTGGCTCCCGACAGACGGGGCGTGAAGGCGGGCTATCGGACGCTATATTGGCCCGTTCGGCAACTTTGCCGCTATTGGGAGGCCGACGGAGGTAGTTTTCGTGCCGGCGCGCCCAATAGGGCTATTGGGAACGCCTGTGGAGATGCTTTTAGTTTTTTCCCTTGCGGACTACGTTCGACAACGAGTCCAAATCCTAATCCGATCAAATCTCTTTTACCGTCTCAATATCGCACTTGGTAACTGGCGAGTTATGCGTCTACTAGTAACCTACTTCTTGAATGATTGATAAAGTTAGTCTTAGTGACACATTTGGAGGAACCAGTGCCCATTGACGCTTCACGAGGCGATCTTTCGGGTGACACTTCGAGGAGTCGGCACCATCCAACCTTAGAAGGAACTTGGTCCCGACCAGGGTTCCCATCCAGCCATATGTCGTGAGCCTCCCTAGGCCTTGTTATTATACAGTGTCGTTGACTCGATCGTCCTTGAACTTACTGGTCTTTCTCGTGGATTGGGCCCACATGATGATGGTCATGTTGTCGTCGCCACCCAACGCTACAAACCGAACACATGCCAACCATAAAAGCTAGATAGTAGTAACCAACTGAGTGGTAGCCACACAACCAAACACATGCAATGCGTAAAAGACCAAATCTACATAAGTGAGACAGCCTGACGCTCTCGGACTTCGATCATGATTTGTTCCCTGGACCCTCCTGAATCCACACATTTTCCAAGCCAAAAGAAAATTGAGTGATTTACCCCTATAGGCAGGCAAAACTATCTTCCACAAGTACACTTCTTATGTTCGAGACAAAATTTGTTGCTGCCTGTTATGCCCTTCCCCCTAGGTGGTTAGAGTTTTTTTTCCTCCCGGCCAACTACATTCGATGGCGAGCCCGAGTCCCAATCTGATCTAATCTCCCTTACAATCTCGATCTCGTACTCGTGCTGAATACGGGGATGCTAGCTCTCCTACTCATCCCTAGTATAAGCTTGAGGGTAAGGTTTTCGTGCTGTGGTTTCAATACGACTCTGGCAGAGCGATAAAGCTTATTCGGATGCGCAATCGGTGAGAAGTGGTGGCTCTAGGAGAAAGAATATGCAATCCATAGACGTGATGCTGGAAAAACTACACCACTAGGTGGAGGACTTCAATGATGTGATCATTGATGATGTTTAGGAAATAAAGGAAAGTGTCCAATGAGGCAATGACTAGCCTGGCCATGGTACATGCTTCAGTCAAGCGGCCTTTTGCCGCGATATGTGAGCAACATGGAACGAGGTGCTAGGAAAATTGTGAAATTTGTCCATCCCATGTGTTCTACCTGGAGACTGGGACGAATTTCGAATGTCTCACTCGGGGCGTTGCCCCTTGATAAAATATCCCGCCCTCTCACGCATACATGCGACATCGATAGTATTCCTTCATCGCGTGGTATGGGTGTGTGTTTGTTCATGAGTTCAGATACTACAACTGTACTACATAGTAGAGGCATAAAACAAAATCAATGGGACGAACTTTGTGTTCCCGGTGGAACATAGTGTGGGTGTGGGAAAGAGAGAAAAGATTATTTTTTTTTCCTGGAAACCAGAGAAATATTATGACTGGATTGGAAGCATTTGATGGCTACAAGCTAGCCCACACTTAAGTTGTGGCCTGTTTATGGGCCTACAGTAATACCTTTTTGAGAGAGCCTACATACACGATTTTTTGAGAGATACACGATTGTTTTAGTAGGTATATTTAGGGGGCCTATTTAAAAGGACAACTACCCCTAAAAAAAAGTTAAAAGGACAACTAAAGTGTATTCAGTAGAGCCCAGCTAGAGTAAAAAGACTAACTGAAAAAAAACCTGCAAGCACTACCTGAACCTGTCATCATTCATGCAGCAGCATGTACAAAAAAACTTCGATCGATCACTGTGACTGTGTTCTGTGTAGTGTGTTCGTGCAAGTTCTCGACCGATCTAGCAAGATATGATTGAAACGATGGTGGTACGCGGTGGCCGCTCTCGAAGCCGTCTTCTCGCTCTCCGGCGTCCCTGTCCTGCGATGCACGGCGAGGATATTTTTGGCGCGTGCGAGAGATAAGAAGCGCGGCGGGTGGTGGCGAGAAAATAGGCGCGGGCGGTTGCGAAGAGGACGGGGAGAATGCGGATCGTGCGAAGCGGATGGGCCCCACCTGTCGGCGCTACATAACTGGCGGCAGTTGCTAACACACACACGTACGGCTTAACTCCCAAGCTTGGCGCGCGCCGGCGCTCGCTCGCTCTTGTGTCCAAGGCGGTTAAGCTCTGCTCTGCAGACAGCATTAGGATTTTAGCAAGCGCGCGCGCTCCAGCACATGTCCATGGCGGTAAGCTTCCACCCGGCAACGTCCCCGCCGTTGTTCCACCACCTCGACGGCGCCGACCCGGAGCTCCACGACGCGCTTCTCGGCTTCGTCTACGACCCGCTCGACCCCGCCGCCCACGCCGGCATCGAGGCCTTCCTCGACCTCAGCCCCGGTCTCCCCAACGAGTACGACGACCTGCGCTGCGCCAAGAGGCCGCGAGCCGGCGACGACGTCGACGCGTGGTTGGACTTCGCGGCAGTTGACGGCCAGCCGTGGAGCAACTGTGGTGGCGGCTACCAGGTGCCGTCCGCGCGGCCGGAGTTCCTGACCGACTTCGTCCTGCCACTGCCGCCGCAGATGCCTAGTCCGGTGTTCGCGCGCAGAGCGGAGCACGCCAAGAAGGCCGAGGGCAACGGGCGCGGCCAGTCCGCGCCGAGCGCGGCGGCGAGGGAGCGCCGGAGGCGGATCAGCGAGAAGACGGCGGAGCTGACGCGGCTGGTCCCCGGCGGTCACAGCTGAACACCGCCGAGATGCTGCAGGAGGCCGGCCGCCACGTGAAGCTCCTCCAGGCTCAGGTCGGCATGCTCGCCCTCATGCGCACTGTCGAGGTAATCATCAGCAGCAACCGCCGCATTGGCACCATTACTCTGTATTTATTATTCCTCGAGCTTGATCAACCAACCAATCACTCAATTGTATGATCTTGTCCGCTTAATTTCAGCAGGAGAAAATCGCAGTACCGTCCATGGCGCAGGAGCAAATGCAGGCGCTGCTCGCCCACGGCAGCCTGCAGGAGCGGCTGGCGGCGGATGGCAAGTGCCTGGTGCCGAGGAAGCTGGTGGACGCCATGGCCAAGGACGAGGCATCGAGTCCAACGCGCTGCTGAGCAGAGACCTCGCCCGGTTCGTGGAGTCGCTGCCACTGCAGCAGTAGCTAGATAGACGCGGAGGCGGAGTCCGGTCGCGCGGCATGGTTGGTTGTAAATTTTTTAGGACAACGCCGTACATGCGCCGCCGACGCTGTTGTTGTCGTTTATGTCAGTGTGTGTGTTCGTGACCCATGACGACGCCTGTCTGTAGCTAATCGATAGGTTAATTAGGCGTGATCGTATCTTTAGTTTCACTTCAGTTCTAGTTAAGTTTAGTTTTACATTGGACCGTGTGCAGTGATACTAACACTGTATTCCCCTGCTCCACAAATGCTGAATTTTGTAAGCCTGTAGTTATGATTGTGGATAGATTTGGTGATATTTTTCGTTTGGAATTTATTTTCTGAATATGGAGTTTAAACCGGTACTGTTTAGCAAGAAACGCCATGTTCTCTCCGTTTGTTTAGATTATATTTTCTCAAATTCACCAAGGTATGTTTCTCCTCTATGCATTGTCTTGGATTCCAATGAGGTAGGCGGCACCAAAGATCCGATGGGCGCGGAATCGAGGGATGCTAATTATCGAACGTGCAAAGGCTCGAACGATTTATTACCGCAAAACGACAAGCGCACATGCGAACGGCCGAAACGAAGGAGGTCGTCGGAGCTCGGCCGGAGAGGAGGAAGACGACCCGTACCCTCGCCGGAGCGCGCCTTCGGTTCTCCCTCCCCCACGCACCCCGGCCATAAGTTTTCTCCTTACCGTCGCCGCGACCAGCCGCGGCTCCAGCTCGGCCCGTCGGAGAGGAAGACGACCGGTCGGCGACCTCCTTCGATTCCGCCCCGCATCCTGCACCCCCAACGTTAAGTTTTCTCCTCGCCGTCGCCGCCTCTGCCGCGGCTCCGGCTCGGCCCGTCGGAGAGGAAGACGACCAGCCGGCGACCTCCTTCGATTCCGCCCCCAACATTAAGTTTTCTCCTCGCTGTTGCCGCCTCCGCCGTGGCTAGCCGCGGCTCCGGCGGAGAGGAAGACGACTGGCCGGCGACCACGTTCAATTTTGCCCCCACCCTGCACCCCCAACGTTAAGTTACTCCTCACCGTCGTCGCCTCCGCCGCGGCCAGCCGCGGCTCTGGCTCGGCCGCCGCACGCGTGGAAGTCAACGCTGCGATTTTGAGAAGAAACCGCGTCGCGGATCATACGAACCGCTCGAACGTGCGAGCATAATCTTTTCCGGCGGAATCATGCACACGAACGTGTCTTCAGCTTACCTCCCGCGTTCACGGGCAAGCCATGGGAGCACACACGTCCACATGTTTCTTCTGATGTGTACACAGAAAATTTACATCCGCGTCTAACCCTGCACGTCGAGATTAGCAAGACTACAAAGGGCTAGCTGCAACCGAATAGGCAATCAACGGAATCTATACCAATATAAAAAGAACGAGAGGGGGCAGATCCAATATATCTTGGCCGTATAACTTTGCAATCAACGCTGAAGATCGCTTCCATGTTTAGCGGTAAAACACTGTCCGCTCCGCCTCTCCTCTGTTTACCAAGCTCACGACTCTTCCTCTCAAAACGCAAAAGAAGGAAACTGATCGTCGATGATTCCGCCCGCCCCGCTCCCAGATCCGCTCAAACGCGAGTCCCCAACGACCTCCAGCACGAACGCCTCCTTGCCGGCGTCTTCGCTCGCCGTCGCCGACGCGATTCCATGGTGAGGCCGCCACCGGTTGCCCCGCTCGACCCGCGGTTGTAGGTGGATTCGAGCATGTCGCCGCCACCGACTCTGCTCTCCCGAGACGGTGAGGGGGAGGCGGGATAGAGGAGAGGACGGGCGCTCCCGCTCTCTGCTCCGACGCCTACGCCCAGACGTTTGGCCGCCGTGTGCGGGGACGCAAACGCATGTCCTTCCGCGCTCTGCGCCGCTACTCACGCCCCATCCGATCTCCTCCGCCGATGCACCCCACCAACCGCCGCCATCGAGTCAGCCGTCGACCGTCGTTCATCCATGGCCAATGACGCAGAAACCACCACTTCTCCGCGTCACAGACGCAAAATCAGTGCATCGAGGACAACGTTCTGTGCGTAGCTAAAACACCTACCGCACAACGCTCTGTGCTTAATCACCCACCAGACTGATTGCTTTGTTGAGGTGCTATGGTATGGTCCGTTATCTATAGATTGTGCACATGATTTTAGTTATCCATTTTCATCAGATTTTAATTATTCATGGCATTCATGTGTTCTGGTATGCCTTGAACTCTGTTTTATTTGGGTTACAACGTGTGCAGATTAGTAAATTGAACTATTCATTCACTGATCAAGGCTAGCATAAATAGGATCTTCTGGTTTTGGCAAATGGATCTTATCATTTTTTTTACACTGACTTGTGATGTTCTCGAACTATGAATCACAGATGGTGCCTATTTACATAACCTACATATACCAGGTTTTTTCCGTTTCTCCACAAGATTGATAGAGAGGTTTGATTGCAATTTCTGGTAATTAATGTGTGCCGCTGTCCCAGGTAAATTGTTATATCAAGCATGTTTTCAAGTAATATCAATTCAATCATGTGTGCCGAATCAGTAAAAAAAGGGTTCGAGGCATGTTACACATATATTGCAAAATTGTAGAAATTATGTATCCTCTATGTCATAATCAGCCATGTATCCGCTGTGTCATATATATCAACCTGGTTTGTTTGCTAATTGCAGAAATTATGCACACACCGACCCTAAGATTGCCGACCAACAACATTAAGAAAGCTCCAAAGCTATAGCCATCCTCCAATGGACAGAACCTCCAGCGTTCGATGCCGATCAAGAGGCCGCATGCCTCACATGCCATCCTAAAACAACAGCGGCCGCCGCAAACCCCGTGGCCGCCGGGAGGTTCAGAGGCAACAGAACCACGCCCTGCCATCGTCACAAGTTCAAATGATGAATTCATCCTGCAAAGCCTGCAGCAGACTGCATAGAAGGGATCTCCTACCGAAGAAAATTAGGACAAAAATAGTTAGCTCCTTCCTCAAAACCAAAGGTGACATTTCTTGATTGACCTCTTGTGTTTTTTGCCCTTAACACAAATGCTGTTTTACTCCTATCGATATGATAATTCTATCAAAACTACAGAAATATGCTAACCATTCAAGAATGTTTTTCTGAATCTGTCTGCATGTTTGCAGGCATCTATAACAAGTGCAGTTTATAGTGGTCAGTGGTCACCCCAAGAAAACGAGGGGAGTGAAAAGGGAAACCAGTGAAGCAGAGAAAATTTGTCAGATGGCCAGAGATGTGTTCAAGATTTCAAGTACATGGCTGTCTTTTATTAAGTTCGTCTTTGGTATTAATATCCAGTTAAATTTTCCAAAAATGGTGTAGTTTTACTACTTCCTACAGGTAGTATTCTGTTAAGCTAGGTCTTTTGCACTGCTACTTCACTGATTTATGTTACTTCTTGTGCCTCATGTGCAGCTACAACCCAGTGAAGTACGCTGGCTGTGGCTGAGATGAAGAGATGATAGGAACATGGAAGCAGGTTTTGCCAGCATTCAAATGGAAGACATTTTAATTATCTGTCATTGAATCTCCGCAGCAATAAACACAGGCTTGTGTTTTTTTATTGTTAACGATGATCTTTTTCTAAACTGTATTGATTTTTTCCTTGCCTTTTTTCTTTGGACACTGTCAAAGCTTGCAAGAAAAGAGGATGGCCAGCAATTACTCATGATTTAGATAGAAGAGAGGCGTGAAGCGACGAACAAGAAGAAAAAGCAACATGTTCAATCCTAGAAGCCGTTGTTACTGCACTTGATGTGCCCCTTCCCCATTCTGGCACATTAGGACTATAAATATTTTTGCTAGATACTTGCACCCAATGCTTTCATTTTTGGGCCAGAGAATTCATTTTTTCCTTAAATATTTGACAACCACTGATTCTATGATTTGGTGATTAAATGTACTTCATTAAACGAATTTATTGATTTGATGAATAATTTGATGTAACCCAGAAAAACAAGTAGATTGAACATGTTACAATCATCCACTTACACAAATACTCTTCATGGGCAAGTTCTCTGTATTATTTCCCAGACTACTGGTTTATTAATGTAAACAAATATTTATAAATTCTCTCCATGCAATACATTTTACACTACATTCGCTCGGTTCATTTTGATAATTTGACTTTTGCGATAATTTATTAATATATTTCATAATATTACACGTGCATTGCACGTGCACCATTACTAGTGTCTTATAAAGCGGACGTCTGGGTTTTGGAAAGTGTCATTAAACCACAGCTTTAGTAACACACTTTCTAGCAAGTGAGAGAGAAGCAGCATAGTGGGCTTTCAAATGAGAGATTTTCCCCGTGGAAGGAGTGTCATGAATCAATGAGCTGAGAGCTCAGTACTTAGAGGTATTCAAGCACTACTTCCGCCTTGCCTTGAGAAGGATTTGTTTAAATCGTTGATGAATACAGATTCCACCTCAAGAAGAAAGGAATAAGAATACGAGGTTCGAAAAGGAAACGGCATCTACGCCAATGTTATCCCAAGCCATTACAATGTTCTGTGATGACAGAATTTACCAAGTGTTCACTGCTCTGCAATGAATTTTCTACTGATGCAACGTGCTGATAGCTGTTACGAAACATAAGAACATCTCCACCGGCGATTGTAATATCGCTCCCAATATTGGGCGCGTCGTCACGAAAATGCGCCCCACTGGACGTGCCAATAGCAGCAAAGTTGCTGGACGGGCCCAGTAGAGTGTCCGGCAACCCTGCTTCGCGGTTCGTCCGTAGGGAGACAATCGGGAGTGCCGCCAACCGCGTGCCACATCGGATTCCGACGGGTGGGACCGGCATGTAAGTGGCTTAAAGACGGCTATGTCATTTATTGCAGCGACAGTGGACGGTATAGGTAGCGGAGCGGTTTCTCTGATACGGAGGCGTGTCGCGCCTCGCATTCCCGACGCGCGTCGTCGGAGTAAATGCGTCGAGAGCCGGCACCGGCATTAATGAACGCCCCTCGCGTTCCCGCACTTCGCCTCCCCGCCGTATTTATAAGCACGCGAGACGTCCCACGTGGCCTCCACTGGCGCTTCTTTCTTCTCTCCCTTCTCTCCAATCCACCACCACCGGCGAGCAGCGATTGTACACAACGACGAAGCCGGAGGCGGCGAACGCCGCACGACGTACAAGAGCTGTCTCAGGATCGACGAGGCGGCGTTCGTAGTGAAGCACCGCCTCCCTGTGCCGTCGAAGGTGCGCCTCACCGGCCGATGGGCGATGAGCGCCATGGGGTACGTCGTCTCGCCTCTGCAGGAAGGGGAGGACAGGCTCCGTGCGCTCATCCGCGAGCGCCGTAGCAGCAGGCCGACCCCCGACTATGCCGAGAACAACCCAAGTAGTCTGTAATCCTCGCCGCGAGCGCTAGGCGTCGATCGACGACCACGAGTGTCCGGTCAGACCCTCGAAGTGGAATAGGACGGCACACCGTCGTTGGTGGGGCGACCGCCCTCTCCACGACGTCCTGGTCGGCGAGTACGAGTTCGTCCCGCCGCCCGAGCAGAACGTGTGCCCTGGGTGACGCGGATGCCGATGTCCACGACGTCATCCCGTGGATCTCTGCGCCCGACGATGTCGATGTCGCGCTTGCTCGTCCCCATGGAGGAGGTCGGCTCCTCACGCATGCCATCACCCCGTGAAGATCAAGAAGGAGGTGCCCTGGTCAGCGCCGCCCCAAAAGACGACGGCACCATCCGACATTTCACCCCGGCCAAGGTGAAGGACGAGCCTTCGGTCGCCGGTCCGCTCTAAGAAGCGGGCCTCTCCACCACTACTAGCGCAACGAGAACTAATGACGGAGGAGGAGGCTGAGGCCCTGTTCATACTTCAACTCGCCGAGACCGAGTGGCGGTCGTTCGATACCGTGTTCCCGGCCACGAAGGAGTTTGCGGAGCGGTGGTCCACGTGGGAGGCCGACATCGTCGTAATTCCGGACTTCGATGAGGAGACGACGTGCCACCGCCCGGAGGCGACGACGGGGAAGTCAAGACGGAGGCGGCGGAGGAGGCCGAGTTCAACGTGAACCCGCGGTCAAGGTGTTCGACAGGGACCGATTCTACCGCGGTGGATAGGTTTAGGGTTTAGATTAGTTAAATTTTCGTCGAACTTTGTAAAAATCTATCAAATCTTAATGAAATTTTGCAATTTCGCTTAAATATTGTTGTATCGGTATTTTCGAAAAAGTCTATTGGGAGCGGCTGGTCGGGAGGCGCTCCCAATAAACCGACAACTTGTGGCGGCGCTTCCAATAGCACTTATCCGGCACACTTGTCGGACTCTCTATTGCGAGCGCCGGTGGATATGCTCTAATGTGCGGTTGATGTCAGTACAGGTTCATAATGTTGCATTTTGTGCGGTGTTGTAAGTTGTGACTCATCTTCTTCGCTCACAAAAAACTGCTGTTCGTGCCGCTAATTTTTTCAAAGGGACGCTAGCCAAAAAGGAGAAAAATTGCAGAGGGCCCAAAGATTGCTGTTCATGCCCAGTACCTTACACCGAAGCTGGGCCGGTTTGGGTGAGAGCAGCAGGCCTGAATAACTCGTGGATTTCTTGGACCGGACCCGTCCTAATCGAAATCGAAAACGTGGCGCCGTCGATCACCGTCCGCTCACTCGAAACTCCGCCGTCGATCACCGTCCGCTGCAGGCTAGGGTTTCCTCCCCTCTTGATCCTATATAATTCCACCGCCGAGCCTCGTGAAGCTGTCAACTCCTCCGCTCGTCGTCTCCGGCCGCCTCCTGATCTCGAGTTCTTTCTACCCTTTGTTTTGTCGATTCCATCTCCTTTGATCGATTTTTTCCGTTTCCTTCTCGATTTTTTCTTTTCTATTCCTCTGCTACGTTCTTGTTCGTTCGCCATCTTATTGGCCGAATAGATCTGTGTGTTTCTTCGTAGAGATTGCGTTCTGAACCAAGATGGAAGTGAGGATCCTTTCCCCAGCTTATCGACTATGATTACACTGTGCGCAAATGTAGTCCTTTTCAGAGGATTCCAAGCCAGAAATCTGATCCATCTTGTACAATTATCTCTCTTTTATTTGTTTCTGTTCTTTTTCGATATCTGTTTTTGTCCGCAAGAACTATGATTGAGCTATGGATATGAGGATCCTTTCCCCAAATTATCGACTATGATTACACTGTGCGCACATGTAATCCCATCAGGATTCCAAGCCAGAAATCTGATCCATAATGCTTTGAATCTTTGCCGGTCACTTTTTTTAATGTTTCGTTTTATATTTTTGGTTATTTAAAAAGGATTTTTTGTTATATATCGAAAATTTGATTGGAAGTGAGGATCCTTTCCCCAAATGATCGACTACGATTATACTATGCGCACATGTAATCCCATCAGGATTCCAAGCCAGAAATCTGATCCATCCTGTATTAAGTGTTTTTTTTTTGCTTTTATTATTCTTCGCTTATTTATTCCAACTTTCTTGAAAATTTACAATGGAAATGAGGATCCTTTCCCCAAATGATCGACTATGATTATAATGTGCGCACATGAAATCCTTATCAGAGGATTCCAAGCCAGAAATCTGATCCATTTGTTTTAGCCAACAGTAATTCTTTGACTTTTTTTTGTCTTTGCTATTTATTTATTTATGAACTGGCTCCTTGACACATAGTAATTAACATCGTAGATAATGTAATTTCATGGGAATTGATCTTAATGAAATATTACCTACCAAAACATCTTTGAAATGTAAATTCATTGGTATCGAAGAAACGAACGGCCCTCTTGCTTGATGACTATTTACCGTGGGGTACTGTTATTCTGGATGGTACCGTGGATGACTATTTACCGTGGAAATCTGATCCATCTGAGGTCCGGTAGACACTGGAAGGGGCTTATGGATGGTTTATGATTAATATATTTTGTCTATCTAAGGATCAAAGCTATTACCACTACCAGATCATAGTGCAAGTGGTTAAAGAGTGAGCTGTTAATGTTGGAAATTTGAATTTGGTCGATTGGCAAAAATAATCTAGAGGAACGAAATTGGGTTTATCGGCGCTATTGGAAACTGGCACTGCACCTGATCTGTTGATAACAAAACTGATGTGCAAAGAAGTATTGGGGGTTGTCGGAAAAGGGTCGATTTTCATTGATTTTTTTTAACATTTGCAAAAGCGCCGATTTTAATTGAGACTTTACAAATTTCTACAAAATTTAAACTAACTCTAATCTAGACGTCTGATATATTAGTGTTGTTACAAAAGGGCTGATTTTTTATGGTACTTTTTGAATAAAAGGACTGACATACATTGAAACTTGACAAACGTCAACGAAATTTTAACTGTAATCTAATCTAGATGCTGGAAAGAGGTGCATCGCTAGGGCCAGCCTCGTTCGCGCTTTGGCAAAGTAAAGCGTGGGGGCTCATTGTCAAGCAGACAAGCACCACCTGTGCGAGTTAGCGCAGCTCCGCATTCGGTTAGCCTCCGCCCTCCAGGTACCCACGCGGCCACGCGCCTCATGTGGTGCTTCCGAAAGATGGTACTGTTGTGCCTCTGCCACTCAGTGTTGGCTCTCCAACTAAGCCAATTTGTGGTACGGGCCGAAAGCCTCTTCCACCCGTCGGAGCTTCCGACATGTGCAGATGCTATGAGCCGCCATTGATAGTTCAACATTTAGGGAGAGTAAAACTACTTATTTATCAAGATTATAGAGATGAACACTGAGATACTCAAGTAGCTTCTCGAAGTTTTATAGGAATGAATACACCTATAAATAAAAAGATTTATAGGAATGAATACACCTATAAATAAAAAGCTTCTTGATTGTGTGGACACCTACTTATTTATAGGATGTTTTATAGAGATGAACTACTTATTCTTTGTGTGGCTCACAAGGTGGCTAGGCGGCGTGACACGTTTTATAGGAATGAATACATCTATAAATGTTTTCTGAAGTTCCCTACGTCTTTGTTTGGACAGGGTATGCACGCATGCACCCAAGTCCTGCGGACTGAACCTTCTTCTCCGTTAGCCAAAGCTCGCAAGCCCTTGTCCGGTATCTTCGGTTGATTTTGCAGGAAATCAACGTAAATCTTACTTGCGGCGACGAATCGATATGTTGGATGCTCGAACAACTCACTTCTATTCATCTAGAAGTGCGTTGGCTTGAATGCATCCTTAACTCATGATCATCTATGCTCACACTCTTTATTTCTCCCAAAGAAATATGCTCAAGAACAGAGAGGGGGACAACTTGCGAGTCCGCATCTTTACGGTTTTTCTTGTCTTGAGTCTTCATCTCGTATATGATGCCTCAGTTTGGCGGCTCCACGCCAACTTCATCACTTTGAGGGTTCCTCTCCTATGAATCCTTAACTTTGGCGTCTCCACGCCTCCTCATCACGTTGACGGTTCATCTTCTATTAATTCTCAACTTGGCGTTTCCATGCCATCTTCACTTCGCGAGGGTTCATCTTCTGTGATTCCTCATCTTGGTGGCTCTACGCCATCTTCATCTTTTGGAGATGGGTACACATTTACAAATGTATCACGTATCACTAGTACAGAACGATACTAAGGATACCCCTCTATGGAAACGGCAGCAAAAAAATAACGATAAAACGACACTGTGCGCGAAAAATTGGAGCCCGCGCCCGCAAATCGCGACACATCGGAAACGGTTAAATTAATTCAACCGTTTGCAATGTGAATCCACGATATCGGACACGGTTAAAATTCTGACCCGTATGCAAACTGAATCGGTATAGTATAAAAACTCTGAAACCCTAGCCACCGATCTTATCCCATCACTCTCCTTCCTCTCCCGCAGAGACGCACGCGCCTGATCCCCCTTCTCCATCCATCCTTGCACCTATCTTGTCCTTGTTGCCGGCCACCTCCGTGGACGAGGCGGTTGTCCCCGAGCAGATCGACGAGCTCCTACGGCGGCGGTCCTCAAGCAGATCCATTAGCTCCGGCGGCGGTCCTCAAGCAGATCCGTTAGCTCCGGCGGCAGTCCCTCAACGTCGCCGACGAGCATGCACGAGGCGTCCGACGATGGCCTCCCGCGAGCAGGATGGCGCGGCGTCCAGATCCGCGTGGGACGAACACGCTACTGCTGCCATGGCGGCCGATCTGGCGCGAGCCCGACCGGCGATGCAAAAGGCGATCGACTACGCCGGCGAAACAGCGACCAAATCACCTCCAGCAGGACCTGCTTCAACCTGGTCCCGTGACAACTACGCCCGCGCGCTGCTCCAGTTCGGGTACCCCGCCACCGCTAGATCCCTCCACCTGCGGCTTCTTCAGCACAAGGTACACAACCAGAATAATTTTAGTATTTAATCAAGATGTAGGATGCACGATATGGTATTTTAAATTGATCTGAGGAATAGCGTTGTATAATCAAGTCGGCCACCAGGTACCACCGTAAAAGTATTCCACTGCTTGCCGAGCAGAGTACGTACACTTCGTTGAGTAGTACTGTAGCTAATCGATTTAGCTAGCTCACTTCGTTGAGTACTGCTGTACTAGTAGTAGCTAATCGGTTTAGCTAGCTAGTTTAAGACCGATACTGGTTGTCCGGTTGGTTTTGGAATTGCTTCAGGGCACATTAAGTACTTGTAAATTTGTTTTAGTTGTCTATGGAATTTGTAATCGATTCAGTTGTACTTGTAATTTAATTTGTAAACTTGTAATCTGTAGTGAATAACTGAATATTGATATTTCTTGTTGCCTCTGGACAATTATTTGTGTTGAAATCCTTAATATTTGTGTTGTAGGCACTTAACACTTGATGTGGACTAGGAAGGTAAGGATGACTCCAAGGAGGCGACGCATCGAGTCCGCGCGCCTCCGTTCCTGTCCGTGCCAGCATGCACGAATCGATCCAGCTGCCTGCTTGGGTGTTTCCGCATCCCAGCTTGCTTTTTGATCCAGCTGCTTGCTTGGGTGCTTCCGCCTTTTTGATCCAACTGCTTGCTTGGGTGCTTCCGCCTTTTTGATCCAGATGCTTGCTTGGGTGCTTCCACCTCCCAGCTAGCTTTTTGATCTAGCTGCTTGCCTGCTTGCTTCTGCGTGCTTGATTAGCTCGAACGACTCAGAGTTAAAGCTAGCTAGCAAGACTCTTAACACAGACTCATAGTAAGACACAGACGCATGACTCCTAGTATGACACAGACGCATGACTCCTAGTTTGACTTACAGAGACCTTGTAGAGATAGTACTTTAGGTTCTTATTAGCATGTTCTTTCTTGCAATTGTTCTGTTAGCTAATATGAAGATAGCTTCTATATTTATTGCAACTAGTCTGTTTCCATGCTTCTTATACTTAGTTGTTGCTCCGACTTGTCTGATGTTTCATCTTATAACTTGTTTTACAGTGTACACAAATGGATACTGGTGTGGTGCACTTCACTTATTACTTGGATAACTCTGCACGCGGCACACCATTTACATTGTCAAGTTCATCTGCTGCAACTGCAGCAACGCTGCCTTCTCCGAACCAGATAAGCTGCCGGATGCAAGAAGTCTTTTCCGGTGCAGTTTAGACTACGGCAGCAACCTGGGTGGATTGTTGCTAGACGGTAGTTGTTTTACGTTAGTCATTTACTACTGCACATAATGTGTGTATATACCTTTTGTGCATTCTACTTGTTCCTATGTGTAATCGATTTTTGGTGTTATATTGTGAAAATGAACCATTGGTTAGATTGCCTAGCGAGTCGGCTGTGAGCCGGCCGTATTGAATGTCTGTGAGCCAGCTAATTCCTGCTGTGAGCCGGCTGCGAGCCGGCTATTTTTTTAATATTTAATAACCACATCAGAAACGGTTAAAAAGAACAACCGTTTGCAATTTGCGTCCCACATTGGAAACAGAGTTTGGGCCTCCGTTACCGATGAGCCTTTTCACATCAGCATCGGAAGCGGGAACACGGACCGTTTCTCCGTTTCCGATGAGGTTTTTGGTCCGTTTCTGATGTGTCGTTCTGTACTAGTGTATGGATTATTTCATGTGTATACTAGCAAATGTGTTAGTCCCTTAACCACGTTGTCATTTATCATCCAAAACCCACATCGATGTCAGTGGCGAACCTACAGGGTATGCCGGGTTGGTCACGACATACCCTGCAGCCCAGCCCATACATGTACATGTAGCTGAAAAGAAAATAGATAGCAGGACGGCCTGGAGAAGCGATGCATCCTCGATCGATAGGAAAATGAGAAACGGGAGAGCGACATCATCGATCGAGCCATCGAGGGAGCGGTTTCGTCTTACGTTAGGTCACCACGACGTGTCTCTGTAGACGAGTCGATCGATCTAAATCTTCTCCAGTAGGGTAAATCGCAGAAGCAAAAAATCTTCTCCACCAGGGTATTTCACGGGCCACTCCCTTAGTCCCTGACGCCCAGCTAGGTCTCCAGCAATCAAGCCGTGCAGCGACCAGGAGCCATTGCCATCGCCGCGTCGCCGACAACAGGGTAGAACACGACGGCACCCCAGGATTTTGGATGTCAGTTCTCGCTTCGGCCCCTTGTCTGACAGACGTAAACCAACAAGAGAGTCTTTCACCTGCTGGATCACGACAACGACGTTTGTCTGCAACAGCCACACGGTAATATATGAATGAATTTTGATTGTATCATCGCATGCCATTTTTTTATATACGTGCCATATGTACAGCCCACTGTCGCCGTAATAACTTTTTTTTATTTTTTTCTTCAAAATTACAAATTATTTATTGCTTGTATACCATATCATAATGTAAATACAATTCTATATTGAATTGGTAAATAAGTTTTATCGAAATGGTCAATAATTTTTTTCGTGCGGCATACCCATAAGTAAAATCCTAGGTCCGCCACTGATCACTGGTGTTAGATGTACTTTCCCTAAGTTGATCCAATCTTTGCTCCGTATAATCATGTTCCAAATCGGATAAAAGATTAGGAAGCACTTGACATCATAAATCTTAAACTCATTATCATCACAATCATGTAGTGTGCAAAGTGTCCGTGAAAGCGTGCAAAGTAAAATATACTCTTTAGAAAAAAAAAGATAGTTACACCCTTCGTAGAGGGAAGCATGCATTTTCATGCACTAAGTTTTCTATCAAATTTAATAAAAACGTCAATATTCTACAATATATATTAGGCGGTCCGAGGGTACTGTAATTTTTTTGCAATAATTTGTAGATTTCAAATGTTAGTTTCTTAATATATGTCTTAGTTTGTTAGTTAAAATAAAATAAAACTTAACTGAACAAATGAAATAAAATCTTATAAACACACATAAATACTAAGATTAACTTAAATTTTTGAAAATAAACCACAAAGGAAACCATTAGTCAGTTTGAATTTAGTTAGCAAGTACATCAGTGATTATAAAATCTTCTCCTAAAGGAATATCCCAAGTACAAATTTTGATTTTCTCCCTGAAATTTATCTAGCATCTCATTACTACATATTTAACACTTCCGCTTTCTAGAATTTTTGGATGATTTTAGGTATTAAATATCATATATATTTAAATAAATAAATAAATAAGAAAATACGATCCTAAACTATATGAATATTTGATTTTTTTTCATCACACATTGCTTAAGATCTTACGGTATACGAGCGTACACATACATGAATATGTTTATAAGTTTAAGAAATTATAAGAGAGGAATTACGGAAACAGATTCAATAGAAAATGGTTATTATTTTAGGTGTTACAAATTAGATGTGAAGTTTTGTTAAAAAAGTAACATCCGCCATTATGTTGGAGAAACCTCAAAATTAACTCATTATGTTGTGAAAACACAAATAATTGTGCATGTGAAAAGCCGTCTTGCTCAGTTCATTCGCTTATGGTCGTACCTTAATAGTAGAACTATAATACCAATTAAATCAAGCAAAATTATCATGTTCACAAGTTGTAACAAAGATCGCATAAATATACACGGAGAAGCACTAGTTCTACGGGCGTCTCGCGCGCCACCTAGTGCTGCTCTCCCATGACGGGTCCCCAAAAAACCCATTGCCCCTATGTTTGTACTATTTAAGTAAAATTTAATTTTGAGACACTCGGAAGTTTATAATACTTTTATCAAAATATTTTTGGCAACTGGCTACATGGCATTGATCATAAGTATATAGAGTTCTCCTTTGAGTGGAGGCGCTTGTCATAATATGGTCGATTTGGCTATATAAAACGACAAGATTTTCAATGATAATAAAAAATTCTCTCTTACGTAGGTCATCTATTGGTGCACACATTTGATTCGTTCATGGTCGTCTCTACAACGCGTGGAGTTTTGGTACCTTTTTAATGGAGGTGTCTTCACGGTTGGAGAACATAGTGAGGGATATTTTTATCACACATGGGTGGCGGCGTGATCTTCGAATTGGTCCTCCAAATTCTTAGGCGTACAACGAGCTCTCTTTCATTCTTGTACATCGCCTTTTTTATACTGTTTTGGATTGTTTTGGTTGTGTTCATTCTAAATATACGGAGGACGGGTGTAATCTTTGTATCCCTGTGATACTTTGAGTAAGAAAATGTTCTTTATTGAAAAATATAGATGAATAATACATAGAAATCTAAATACTCAGTATTTAGGTTTACTTGTTAAGTAGTTGTTAGTTACTTGTGAGATCTTCAAAAGTTGTGGCCAGATGTTGTAAGCACAATGCTTCTCTTACTTTTGTTATTTCGTAGAACAGATAAAATGTTGAAAAGTTAAAAAAAAATCATTTGGTTTGGAAGGCATCACTAGCTTTCAGGTAGTTTCCTAGTTTTCCGTTTCAACAAAGATAGTTCATTTTCTATGGGAGGGCATCACTAGCTTTCAAGTGGTTTTCCTTGTTTTTCGATTTCATTTTTCTTTAGGAATACGAGAACAACTTTGTATATGTGTGTCACTACCATCGCACTGCCTCTCCTTCATCCGTTTCTCTTGTTTTGATGCCCATATCTTGACAGTTCCGTCGCTTTTCGATCTCTCAGGACCGCCATTGAGAATCCTTATGTCGTAGATAGCCAAACTTGATACCATTGTCGATATTGTCCTAAATAGCCAAATAAAACGTATATTCTTTGCTGTTGTAGCTCACCATCTTAATAGAAACGACTTTAAAAGGAGCGACTAGAGCTCAGACGACTGAGGTTCTCAGTCGAGCGCCGTCGGCTCACCCACTGCCGCCTTCCTCGCCTCCGACTGCGACTCCCCGCCTCCGGCGAGGGAGCTACCTAATCCGAGCGACGGTCAAAACGATATGGTCCCCCACCCGCACCTGTTAACCATGTTTCCTCGCCTCCGGCTGCGACGCCGCGTCTCGCTGCCGCTCACCGCCGGCGTCCCCGCCTCCGGCGAGGTCCTGTCTGAGGCCTTACCGGCGTCTCCGCGCCTCGCTGCCGCTCGCCACGGCGCCCCCGTCTGCACCCTCGGGCTTGCCGCCGCCGTTGCCGCCACCGTCGACGCGAGGAGGAAGACGAGGTGCACGAATCGCGAAGCAGATTTCAACGGAGGAGACGTAACTGAGAACTCACGAGTTCTCAGGTAACTTAGAACTAGCAAATCCGCTTTAAAAGAGGGGTCAAGCCACCTCACAACATCGCCCCCTCATTCCAGCATCTTTCGGTAGTCTGCTGTCTCTCCGTATTTTTTGCTAAACCTCCTTCTCTGAAGATTGTATCCTTTAGATGAAAAGATAAACACCGTGAAGACGCTGACATGGCTCAATGATGCACGCTCCAAGTGTAAAACATTTGCATATTATTTTGGGTGTATAAATGGCAGATGTATACTTACCGAGACATGGGATGGCCTCCTACAACTGACCAATATTTTGGCTACCCACCCCACGTATGGGTAGAGGAGTGAGAAGATTTGGATACTCAAAGTACTCAGAGCTTTTGTAGCATACGCAAAAATGGATAATTTGATCTTCTAGTCGTCTCTTGTTCATATGGAATCTGTTGGAGACAGTATTTTCAAAACCGAAAGTATTGCAACACTAGAGTATTTCGGTGCCCCGCAACTATATATACTTCATTTTCTTGAAACCACGTTTTCTCTCAATTTTAGCAAAATTACGGGGCTTCGGAGTGGAGGAAGGAGGAGGACGACGACATGAATCCGTCGGACTAAAATTATTGAACCCGTAGCAACGCACGGACATATGTGCGTCCATGGTGATTGATTAAGCGATCACGAGGGCACAAACGATACTAAACCGGTGAGGCATTCGTTGAATCCATCTCATGGAGATCGACGTCTCTTGTGCCAGCGGTGTCGTCGTCCGACTTCTTGAACCTGTACCACCGCGCGCACACCACGAAGTACACCAGGTTCACCGCTGCCATGGCGGCCGTCACAAGGTAGAACAGGTCCACCCTCCCCTCGTCCAGGTCCTGCGCTAGCCAGACCGTGGCGCGGTTAACCACCGTCACCATTAACCCAATCGCATAGCTGGCGAGCGCGAGCCCCAGGAAGAAGAGTGCCCCGGCGACACTCCGCATGTTCTCCGGGAACTGATGGTAGTATAACTCGGTCTGCCCGATGCTAGCGAGCGCCTTCGAAAAGCCCGATAACACCTGCTGCGGCACCAGCCAGAAGCACGACATCGGCGTCGATCTCCGGCGCCGTACGCGCTCCACCGCCGCTGCTGCCACCATCGTGATGACGGAAAGCAAGAGCCCGACGCCGATGCGCTGGAGTACGCTGATCCCGCCCTCGCGCCCGGTGACACGACGAAGCGCTGGCACAAATAGCCCGTCATATACCGGGACCCATAGCGTGAGTGCGAGCATGTTGAAGATGATGAAGGAGCCCTGCGGGATCTCAAAGCCGGAGTTGCCGAGGCGGCGGTCTGTCTGCGCCGCCTGGAGGACGGTGTAGGTGGCGAGCTGGGTGACCACAAGAAAGTAAATGATCCCCGACGACCACACCGGGATAATGCGCGCCATGCATTTCACCTCCTCCACCTGCTGCACTGTGCACAACCGCCATGGGTCCACCGACATCTTCCCGTCGACGCGAAGCGCGTCTTCGGGGGTGCGCACGGCCGCCCTATCGAGGCATGTGAACTGGTTCGTATAGGCCAACTTGGATACGAGATTGCTCTGGTGTGGCGGGTCGAACAGCTGCAAGGACACGTTAGGTAAAGGTAGGCGACGCTTGCGGGCGGCGGCGACGAGGACCCGTGCGATGCTGGTTAAGGGGCTTCCCTCGGGTAGGACACGGACGTAGAGGTGTGTCCCCATGAAGAAGACAACGCAGGAGGCGCCCATGAGGGCGGCGGGCACGGCAAAACCGATAGCCCAGTTGACATTGCTTTGGAGGTAGATGATAAAGGTGGCAGAGAGCATCATGGCGACAGTTAAGGTGAAGTAGTACCAGTTGAAGAAGCTGGCGATGCCGCGACGGCCATCGGCTGTTCTCGGGTCAAACTGGTCGACGCTGAAGGCCAAGTTACATGGTCGAATGCCGCCGGCACCGACAACGAGGAAGAAGAAGGAGGCGAGGAGCACCGCCAACTGGCCTTCCGAGGAACCATGGCATTGATCGTCTCCTGCTCCAGAGGGGTTGCAGGTAGGAGGGTGGAGGGAGTGGAAGGCGGCGGTGAGGGTGAGGATGACCATGCCGATGAAGGAGGAGATGGTGGCGGCGGCGAGGGTGGTGTAGCGACCGAGGTAGGTGTCGCTCACGAACGCGCCGACGACAGTAGCCAGGTTGCTGGTGCCGGAGAAGACGTTGAGAAGGGTGGCGGCGCTCGCGCCCTGCATGTGGTACACAGTCGTCAGGTACACCAGCATGTTGGATAGGGTCCCAATAGTCCCAACCTTCTCGAATGTCTCGATCCCTGCAGAACAATTAATTTCAATTATGGTAATTAACCGCTAGCTAGACTCTCTAAATCCAGAATGAACAATATTTTGTCAAATTCGGTAGTCATTGGCCACGATTTTATACAAATGTTATTCTTTGATAGGTGAAAAATGAATACAATCTGAGATAACTAAAATAATGACCAAAGTACATATGTTATTTTATCTGGTGGACGTTGATGACTATGAAGGGTTGGAATTGCTCTATTGTTTGCACATAGGCTTATATAATTCTCACTTGCTCGTTAGAATTGTGTAGAATCTAAGATCTCACATCTTATGGGACCGAGGGAACCAAAGATAGAAAACCCCAAACCCGATGTCATTGGAGGGGTTTGGAGCAGAGGATATGAAAACATAAAAACGTTCGTGCGACGCTCCCTGCGGGTGTCTCAGGAAACCCTAGCGCCACCGCTTTCTGTGCCCGTCCTCTCGCCTCCTCCCTTCGCTGTCGCCGGTGGGCGTGGCCGGGTGAAGCCCGTGCTGCACTAGCGGCGGCGAGGCTGCTCCTCCTCTACGGCTCAGGCTAAAGGGCGACGCGGGGCGGGGCGGCTCTTTGATGCGGGCGCGGAATGAGGTCTCGGACGGCGGGGGCGCATGTATTCGCCGACGACGGTTTTGCAAGGGGGCGGTGGTCCGGCATGGCCGCGACGGCGCACCCTACCGTGGCGTCATGGTCTTCTACTTATGGACAGTGGTAGTGGATGATGCGTGGTGGCAGCTGTGGACGGCGAGGTGGTCTAGCTACGCCTTCTTCTTCCTCAGTCATGTTTGTGTCGATCCGGCTATGGATCCGCCTCGTTTCTCAGTAGAGCTTGCGCGGGCTGACACGGGCTGGCTGGGCCTCGTCCCCGGATCCGGCCGCCGACGAGGGTGGTGGATTTGCCACATGCGAGCTATGCTCTCACCCCCTTCTTACGGCTTTGCCGCTGGTGGCTCATCTCTACCCAGGCAGGGGTAGGGCGGGGTCGGTGGTGTTGACAGGTCCCGTCTAGATCTGGCCTTCGCACGGCGGGGGTAGAACTAGATCTTGATGGTTGCTGCTGCAGATGGTGGTGGCGGCTGCCGGGATGTGATGTTACGGTAATTACCTACGTTACTCCATTTGCCTCTCTCTTCATTAATTGCATACCACATCATTATTTTTGTCTATGTGTATCTATGTTACTACCTATGTTACTGCCACTATGGATAGTCTAACTAAAGAGTGTTCTCTCTCCTTTATTAAAACAAAACAGCTAGTGGCGTAGTGGTGAAAAATGAGGAGGAGGTACACGTGGCATGGGTACCTAGCTGATTTTCTCGACTTGGATGCAAGCCATACACACGTAGCCTGCTTTCCTTTTCTTTTCGTTTTGAATGGTAACGCATACACATGTCCTGGTGATTTGGATAGTTTGTATGCTGGGGCTACTACTCATCGCCAGGCTGGTCATAGTAATATCACACACACAAATACGACTTTGTTTATGTGGCATGTAATTAATGAGAAGAGAAATAATTGTGATAACATAATATGTTACTGACATCACACATATCAAGACAAAATAAGTTTATAGCCTAATAAATAAACTGTTGCATGACACCACACAAATGTTACTCCCCACTAGGTAGTAACATAGCCTAGTAACATCTACATAACTAGAATTGTTGTGTAGTGAAGCATGCATGCAACTAGAATTGTTGCGACCATCCGTTCTACTTATCTGCCTTTACATTTGGCTTTTCCGGGTCGCCAGATCAGCCACATGCATGTACAGTTTTCATTTGAAGAAAAACAATAGCAATTCGCAGCAAAAATGAACATACATGATGGATATTGTATGCAGATTCGATGCATGGTAACTAATTGATTTGGGTCAAGAGAGAGCAAAGAGGCCGGAGCAGGATGGTAACCTATGACGTATGGCATGGCCTTCCATCCGCGGTGGTTCTGGACGGGCTCGCCGGCGTCTGACGAGTCGGCCTCTTCCTCGGAGGAGAAGACCTTCACCGGCTTGGTCTCTATGCTGGCCTTGCGCTCTTGCTGCTCCTCCTGCTGAGGCTTGGCGACGTCCATCTCCACTGCGCTAGCTAGCCAGCTAAGCAGACACTCTCTCTTTTTATTTTTCGTGAAAAAGCAGCCACTCACATAGGACCGAAACTGTAGTGTGAGAAGCAGAGGAGAAGATGCAGGGTGTATAAATATGCCTGTACGCGAGGGCCAGTGTATGTGATCTTGCTTCCAAGATACTTAGCAGCCTGAGAGAGCGAGAGAGACGGCACATAAGAAGCTAGCAAAGTTGAATGCTTTCTCTGAGCCACTCTCTCTCTCGATCCATGAAACATTGCAGCCTTCTGTACCGAGACATCGCAGAAAGCAACAGCCAGCGTGTTCGAGAGACTAGTCCTCCGTCGATCTTGTTTTGTAAAACGGAGGCAAAACCTTTGCCTCTTTCCATTAATTAGTTAAGAACAGAGAGTTTGTATTAAATATTTATATTTCAACATATTTTTTGTAAAACATAGTTCCGGCTGGGTAGCTTGAGGCAGGCAAATACTCCCTCCATTATTAAATATAAAATGTTTTGTCTTTTTCTAATTCACACGCATCGATCTAGACATATTTTACTGTTCGTTCACCCATTTCAATCCGTATTTAGCCCATATGAAAATAGCCAAAACATTTTATAGTTTGGAACTGAGGGAATAATTGAGAAGAGCTGTCGGTTTTTCTTTTCAGAGATTCAGAAGCTAAATGGAAGACAAGCATCCCACGAACGTACAGTAGAGATTATTAATCGACAGAAGAATCCAATCATGCCTAGACGAGTTCCGGGCAGTTGCCTGTCTATATTAGTGAAGCTTCCATCTACTCTACGTGCGAGACTCACTAGTCACTACTCACTACGCTGTGTGCACTCAATGTCCTAGCTCCCGCCGTTCGTCACCATCGTGGACCACCACAATGCACCACCCCCTATCGGCATTTTTTTTTTCTTTTGCAATATCGGCATTTTTTTTGAAAGGTACGTTAGAAATTTGTTGAGAGACTAGCATAGCATACTAACGATGATATTTTGTTGTATTAATGATTTATTATATGTTTTTTATAATATCCTTGCATTGATTGGAAAATATATATGGGGCTTATTTGTCAAACTCATTAGTGGTACGTTATTCTTAAAATATCCCTAGTCGGTTAGTCAGTGTTAATGTGAGGATACATGCAAATATTAGACTAGCATATATATTGTTTGATGACTATGTTTCGCAAGTCATATACATGGAGATGTCAAACTAATAATAATGTGCATGTCATGAACAACCCGAACATCGGGTTGGACTGATCCACCTTGAGACATAGCAATGACGATCGTAGTTCACTTTCTACACAATGAGTACGCTTTGTCCTGAGTCCCGAGTCCTGAGATTGTCGCATATACATAGATATGAATCGACCTACTTTGGGTATATCAAACGCTACACCACAATTGGGTAGTTATAAAGATACTTTTTGACTTGTCATGAAGCATGTTGCGAGGCATGTCAATCAAGATAGGATTTGCCCCTCTTTGCATGAGAGAGATATTTCTGACCCCCTCAATTGATCGGAACCGGAAATGCTTGAGCCTGTTGCATAACGTTAAGAGTTAAAAATTAAGGAATTCTGAATCACAAGATCGAGAAAGAGTGATCAATTTGGAGCTCGACCGAATATCGTGACACAAAGCGATTATGATGTATTTAGCATTGTGATTGTTCGTCCAATATGATCTTTATATACGTTTGGGAGTTGGCACGTTTTGCTAGAAGTCGCTACCAACTATTGACCAAGTAGGTGTACTTGTGTCATGTCTAAACATGTGTGAAACTATAGGGTTATACACTTAAGGTGCTGGAAACCTAATTCGGTTCAATCCGGATTGGGCTGGGATGAACTCCTAATAGGCTTATAATGTAGCAACCCATTATGGGGAATTCAACATAGAGGATAGGGGCAAGGCACCACCATCCATCGCAGCTGCCCCTCACCAACGCCCTAGTCGTCCGCGCTGACCTGGTTGTCCGACGTGTGGCTCTTCTACTCCGAACGTGTGGATACCAATAGAGGCGATGCATCTATAGCGCTTGGATGAGCCACCGAGAGGAGTTGTTCGTGGGAGCGACGTGGTCGTGGCCGGGCAAAGTAGAACAACACTCTTACTCTATTTCTTTTAGTGAATCGAGTCATGCCTTTAATTTTAAGTTGATAAACAAGTAGAACATGAGAAAATCTCTCAAGTGAAGACTTAGGTGTTGTTGATAATTGTTTTAAGAGTTTAGTTTGAGAGGTACTCAACCCCATAGCACTTGCTCGAATATTGTCTTTGAAAAGAATTGTCTAATAAAACATATACTTAGCGGTAAATGAGATTATAACTTGTCAAACATTCTTGAAAGACAATGAAAACAAAAAAAAACATTAACGGTAAATCACAAGTTTGATATTGCTTTATGTGTGTCTCACACCATTGTCGCACTCCACTGGGGGCTGATAACTCCCCTGGCATATGAACGATTTACTCAGAGTTAATTCTCATATTTCAGTACTGAGTTGATTAAACATCTGTAATAACAATCTTGTGATTGGTAAGAATATCAACTTTCTCATGGGTTTGTGCTTATCTGATCAAAGTTGTACAGTCCTCAGACTTTTGAACGATCAAATACTTGAGAGAAATCTCAGATATCAGTCATGAGTATATCCTATATGTAACATCTTTGTTGCACTTAGTACTTCAACCTAGCCTTCACAGTACATGTTGAGATATAACACTTTTTGGCATTGTCTTTTACTCTTAAGTCGAAAGTTCTTGAAAGACAATGAAAAGAAGAAAAAACATTAGAGAGTCTTAATTTAATTCAATGTGTGTTCATAATTTACCCTAATACAATAATACTATGCTTCTTATAACTTGCTCTCACGCTATTAATTTGCGATGATTATATTATTCCTAAGTGTTCCTTGGCACACCAGTGTTTTACTAAATGAAGTAAAATAGTTGTTACCAATCTAATTGTCCATTTTAATATAAGTCTTATTTTAATTTCTCGACTTAACGAAACTATTATGATATCTATACTGCGTCCTCCGCCTCAATCCGTGCCCGTCGGTCGTCCATGTCCATGATCCGATCTACGCTAGTCATATGGCCAAGACTGCAGCACCAACGAAGGACCTACAATACTACGACGTTGACGGTGAGCTTGGCTTCTCCGTGACTGAAAAATACTTCGCCACGAGAGGAAAGGGACGAAGGACAAGCTAGGAAAAAATGCCAATGGGTTTATGTCTAATATTCCCTCTAGTTGACTGGGGTCATCTTCTCTAATTATCATTAGCTCATGCTAATTAATTAAGGTTTTGGTGTTTGCCATTGGAGTCAGCTGACCTCATCTCATTCTCATCTAAGGCAGCTCCGTCCCTCTTTCTGGATATGCGCGCGTCGAGGCGCAGATGGAAGCATCTCGGTGTTGCCACGCGCAGCGCGACCTGATGGGCAACGTCTGCGGCCATAACAACCAAAGCGGTTGGGCTGCTGCATGGGCGGATCGTCGGCACAGCTCGATCGGGCCGCGTTTTCCGGCAAGTTCCTCTACAGAGCTCCTGCCAGGCATCTGAATCTCTGTCTCGTCGCCTCCTACGAGAAGCATCAGCATCAGCATCAGCATCAGCATCAGGTGCATCTATTTCTTCTGCCAGGTAAAAATCTCGCAAGAGATGAGGTTCTGGTCTCTGCTCGTGGTCGCATGGATGCCCGTTCTCCAGGTCCTCCTTGCAGGCCTGCTTGGAGCTTCTCTTGCGTCCGGTCGGCTCAACGTCCTCACGTCAGATGCTCGAAGGAGCATCAACAAGGTCTTCAGAATCTAACCTCGCATCAAGAATGGAATGGCATATTTTTTTTTTGCGACTTGAAATGGCATATATATATTTACTAATAGTAACTTCCATTTTTCAGATTGTGTACATTGTGTTCGTTCCATCACTTGTCTTCTCAATCTTGGCAGGCACTGTCACCCTCAAGGACCTCATCTCCTGGTTCGGACCAGATACTACAAGCTTTTTTTTTTGACGATAAATACTACAAGCTTTAAGCAGATTAATTAATGAATAAATTGATTGTACGTTACTGAACTTGGTGAGTTAAGGTGGTTCATGCCAGTGAACATGGGCATCATATTCCTCATCGGAGCTACTCTTGGATGGCTGGCCGTGAAAGCCCTAAGGCCAGGAGAACATCTTCAGGGCCTTGTCATTGCTTGCAGTTCAGCAGGCAAGTTATCAGTCACAACAGAAATGGCCGCTTTGTTCCCCATTTCTCAGATAAGTTTTCTATTGTGCATATTTTCAGGTAACTGGGGTACTATTCCGTTGATGATTGTTCCGGCGATTTGCAACGAGGAGGACAGCCCCTTTGGAGTAAATGGCACTGGCGGTCACACAACTCGTCCGCTATGTGCACTTAAGTCACACAACTGGAGAACGTTGTTTTTTGGTCACACAACTAGACTTTTGGTGCACGCAGGTCACAAACCCCACATGTCAGTCCGTTTTCCGTTGCAGGAGTGCTGACGTGGACACGTAATTTTGTAGAAAACCCCCTATATTTTTGGACATTTCGCAAAAAAAAACCCTGTAATTGGACCCAAATTTGGGTTTTTTGCGAAATGTCCAAAAATACAGGGGGTTTTCTGCAAAATTACGTGTCCACGTCAGCACTCCTACAACGGAAAACGGACTGACATGTGGGGTTTGTGACCTGCGTGCATCAAAAGTCCAGTTGTATGACCAAAAAATCACGTTCTCCAGTTGTGTGACTTAAGTGCACATAGCGGACGAGTTGTGTGACCGCCAGTGCCATTTACTCGCCCCTTTGGTGATGCCAACACTTGCAAATCTCTTGGCCTCTCCTATGTCTCGTTGTCAATGGCGGTAAGGTCATCGTCGCCTGATTAACCCTGTCAAGACTATCATGGTACAACATTTTGGATTCAGAAATGTTTCATGCAGCTTGGAAATTTCTATATTTGGACTCATAGCTACAGCATCATGAAGAGATCTGCTCAGTTGTACAAAAAGGGCCCTGATGATCAACATACAACTAACATCAGAAAAGAAGAAGATTCAGGAGAAGATCAAAATGGTAATTCTGCGGCTTTTCTTCCCCTCTCGTCTGGAGAATTTTGCGAGGATGTCCCGAGCAACTCGGTAAGCCGTAGGACAGTCTCTTATTGCCTTGAAAATAAACGGTGTTCCTGTTAGCTTGATGAAGATGAACATACCTTACATTTTCTGAATTTCGGGTTGTAGATCAGTTCTACCTTGCTTTGCATCGGTGTTTAGCTTAATGCACTACTTGAGGAGAGCAAAGGATTTGCTGGTAGAGATACTGAAAGAACTGTGGTCCCCTCCTAGTGTTGCCGCGGTATGTGACCTGCTTTGAACCACCGTGTTCACACAAATAAACTCTGGAACTCCGATCAAACTGCTACCGCTTTGTAGCTCATAGGGTTTATTGTCGGCGCGGTCGACAAGCTGAAATCGCTCGTCACAGAGGAAGACGGCCCTCTCGGAGTAGTCCAAGATGCTGCAAAGTTACTAGGGTAAGTCTAGACTCTAGATAGCACATCACTCCTTCCTTGGATCTTGCATCTTGATAACAATCTGCTGCTGATCTTCTCTTGGCTGGCACCCCAAACTTGGGAGCAGAGATGCTGCAATACCATGCACTGTCCTCATACTCGGCAGGAACCTCACAAAAGGTATGGTTCATCCTCTGCCATAACCTTGATCACCCCTAACCTTATTCATGTCATGCATGATCATTGTTCCAAAAACATTGCACGGACAGGCAGAGGCAGGAGGACGACGATGAAGCCTCTGGTAGTCGTATCAATCATCATGATACGCTTCGTCATCCTCCCCACCTGTGGAATCGGCGCGGTCAAGGCAGCCAGCAGGCTTGGGTTCCTGCCACGATCTCCCCTGTACCACTACGTTCTGCTGCTGCAGTCCACAGTTCCCCCGGCCATGAGCATCGGTATTGACAACTTGCAGCAGCTTGTTATGGTGATGAGTGTGATATGCTGTCTCGTGTTTTGAGGTGTTTTCTTCTCCGGTGTTGCAGGAACCATAGCCCAGCTGTTCGATGTTGGGGAAGAGGAGTGCTCCATCGTCTTCCTCTGGTCGACAGTGTTCATGTCTCTCGTGTCCTGAGCGGCTCTTCAGCAAACCATTGCATCAGCACATTTGCTGTATAATGTGTTTTAAGCATTGTTAAGTGATAACCTCAAATAAGATCTAACCCAGAAACGAGCACGTGAAAGATTGCGCTACAGATGAACAGGACGTAGCAACAGGGCATAATCGATCTTTAGCATCAGTGAAGAGAGATTTTACAGAAATCGGTAAAGAGAAATTCTATAGCTGATCCAACAATATCATAAAATCATCTGTGTTGAATTAAAGAATTGATCCTGGTACAATGCTGTTATGAATTCACTGATGTTACAGTTTTCTATATGAGGGTGAGCTGCAGCTTTGGGCGATGAGGCTGAGGCTCCACCACTTCCATGTGAATCATGACACTCTGCAACACAGCATAGCTTATGTTTGCTCCGGGCTTGGTTACTCTCTGCTGTACCTCGTCTACTACCCAGTCGGCCCCTTCGTCTCCCTTCGCTGTAAGATAGATGGGTCCTTCTATGCCAAACCTGTTCGACAAAAAAAAGAAACAAACGGTGTAAGATGCACCAGTACCACAGAACAAAGGAGGCGCGAATAAACACATGCAGATTGATGATCATGAATAATTATAAAGCATTTGGAAAGACTAAAACTCAACTGATTGAGAACAAGGACAGAAAAAACATTGGGCAACGTTCATTTCCTGTACAACGTTTGATCACTACCAAATTCAGGGCATGACCAAAACGTTGGTAAACGTTGTTTGGATTGCAACCAGAGAGTTTGCCAAGAGTTGGCAAAATATATTGGCAAGCGTTGGAGCTCAAGCCAAGAAGACAACAAATTTCTACTCCCGAGTATGACTATGATATGGCAGCCCCACGTAGCACCCAACATTTATTGGCTCCAAATTCTACCCAATATGATTCTAGATTTGTTGATCTCATCAGAAGAAATATCAAGGTGCAAACGGATTAGAATTACACGCCCGGTTTAAATGATATTACAACATATGAAGCTTGCTAAATGCTTATCAATCAAATCAAGGTGCCAACCATAGTTTGCCACATCATATAGCATTCGGCAAAACAAAAACAAACTGCCGTACATTGGTGCAAGTTTTACTCACCCAGGAGCTGGAAAACTGTTGTACTTGGCATCGCCCATTTTTGGGGAGCAGTACCAAATCCGAAGCAAAGCATACACTAGTCACACTCCATGGGCATTCACTAATTCTTGGCTTTGCTGAGGAGGGTGGTGAACCAAACAGAATGTGCCTAGCAAATGCTCCGATATCTAAACATTTTATTATAAACTAGATAACAGACAAACAATCTGTTGAAGCACAAAATCTATGCAAAAGCAGTTAGCAGATCCTGCTTTGGGTTACTTCAGGTCCACCAGTCACTTGGTATTAAGTTAATAATATAAGATGATTGAGCTTGTGTCGATAGGTCACGGTTTTTACTTGTGGCAGCATGTTCACACAAGAGAGAGAGAGAGAGAGAGATCCATACTTTGGAACAAAGACTATGAAACCATTTGCCTTGATCTTTACTATTCTAGCTTCAGTATCGACCGGCCTGCACGAAAAAAAAGTGTACGCTTAATGATCATAACTAGGGCCATTCAGAAAATGTATGTACATCTAGAAGAGATTTAAGCCATTTCTTACTACTCTCGTCTAGTAATAATTTAGCTACTATCTACTGCTAACTTATCACCCTCTTATGCCATTGACAATTAAAATGTACCTTGTTCTGAAATATATGAGGGTGTGGAGCTCAACCGATGCTCTGCTTGCCATCTGGGCATTTCGGTGCCTATAATTCAAGTCTGGGATGATAATAATGTCAGTACCAAATTTAGTAAAATATATAAAGAGAGAAACTTCAGTAGTGCATTGGATCCCTTACTGTCAGCGATGCCTGTGAGTTGTGGACCATCCTGAAATATTGGTGGAAGTTTCGCAATATCTAGAGCAGCAGCTAGCAACCTGTGCACAACGACATCTGCAATGAAAGAAATGACACTGAATCAGTACCAACCTCACAGGCTTCCTATTCTCTTCTACAGCTTAGAATGGCATGCATAATTAGTTAAAAAATCATAAAGGCAAGACTAAAGTGCTAGACTATCAACGGGTAATTCATCTTTGTGGACGTAAAGCAATCCATGTCCTTTAACTGTGTCTATAAAAAAACTACACTGGGTTACAAATAACTTGCACATAGGCTTGACTAGTAGCATATGTACATATTCTGTGTGCACAACAAGTCAACAACCATCAGTCAAAGAAAAGTAATATTTTTAGCATCTAAGGGGGGAGGAAAACTGACCTGCATATCGGCGAATAGGAGAAGTGAAATGAGTGTAAAGAGCAGACGCAAGACCATAATGGTAATACTCAGACAAGCTCAAATCTCCACTGCAAAAATAAACTGCCTGTGTGTTGCAAGAGGTAAGTTATAACTTAACATGCATAAAGTTCCAATCACTAAAAGGCTTCAGTATAGCTATCTTACTTGTGTCATGCATCTAGTTGCCAAAATCCTGATAAGCTTGTTGAAGTATGGGTCATCTCTCTACACGTCAAGCAGAAACAACAGGTCAGTATAACACTCAAAACAGATACTGTCCAGCTACATTGTACTGTCACCTAGAAGTGAAGTACTCTGTACAGTGAAATACCTTTGCATTATCAAGTGATTCAGCTAATGCTTTTGAGGATGACACGTCGAGATTTAGGCCGATAGAAGAGGCAGTCCGGAGTAATGGCTCAAGCATCTCCTTTGTTGGGCTAGGATGACGCCTGATGCCAATCAAAGGAAAAATAGCAGGCTCAGAAAAGGTATGGTTAAAATGATACATCAGCTATAGGAAAGAACGAGTAAATAATTTGAAATTACTCTATATATCTTGGAAAAAATAACAGTCACATATAAATTCTTAAAACAATTCCTTTGCAGAAAAACTTGTCAGTGGCTGCACGCTTTTTTTCACATCTGCGATATGCGCCAAACTTCTTGAGCAATCATATCTATGCAACATGATAAGTAAGTAACATCAGGAGGTGTCATAAGCATAATAATTTGGCATCCTGCCACATTGGACTGGACTCTCCTGTGCTACGGGTTATTTCAGAGTTGCATCTGAGCAACTCTGAAGTCTGGCTCTATAGGCCAGGTTAACAAGTGTACTCAGTTAAGAAAATATGTGATCAATTTTTTCCCTGGATATTTCCTAGGAATTCAGAATGGCGACCTTAATCTGATCTGAATGTGACAAGATTAAAAAAAAGAACAGAGCAATGTGTACCGTAGCAATGAACACAAGGGGTAGTGTTGCAAAATCTTCTCAGCAACTGAAATATTCGCTGCCAACATAAACTCTTCAATCATTTGATTTGCCTCGCGAATTTGATAGATTCCTGTTGAACTAAGTGTAAGAACTTCATCTAAATAATATTTAGCATAGAAATGGTACAGCAGTCAGGTTTACAAATCTGCATACCTATGTCAAGAGGATCATGAGTTTCGCTATCAATTTCGAATTTGACTTCTGCTGAAGCAAGAGTCAGAGCCCCTCTTTCGCAACGTCTATTTCTCATTATCTACATAAGCATTGAAAACATAAGCCTAATAGTAATATTTAGTAGTAAACATCAATTGACAAGGATATTTATTGCAGTGCGAGATAGGGTAACACGAGGGCAAACCTTTGCTAATGAATTTAAGTTCCGCAAGTCTACAGTCAGTGGATCGACCAAACGGCTGGAAATTTCAGAGGGGAAAGTGGTAAATCTTATGATAATATTTTTGACCTGCTAGACTAACGTAGAATTGTATTTTCACATATAATTATGGTCAAGCTGAGGTCGAATGCCAGAAAGCACCTGTCATCCATTCTTGCTTGGGCTTCCACATAAGACATTGCAGCACAAGACTTGATAACACTCTTTGTGTATCTTGTAGCTATGATATTAGCATCAGGTGTCATTTCCTGTGCACAGAACATTCCAAAAATATCAGCACCAAGATTCAGTATTAGCATACTCATTTAAACGGATGGATATAATCACTTCAAGACGCACAAGCATAAAGATAAAAGTGACATAGGCAGATGACGATAATAGCTATCTGTTCATGGTACCACAACATCGAATTTATCTAACAAGTTAGTAAGCTTTTATGCACACTGCACACAAGAGTTCTTAGAGATGGTTTTCCTTTGGGAGAAAGGACAGCAGCACATGCATAAGTGTGGTTCACAAGAAAAAAAATAACAATAAACATCTGCTCCACACAACACCTTATTCAGTAAGAGCAGAAAACATAGCGACTACATTTAAGTATACCCTAAGTCCAACAAACTGACATCCCAACAACACAATTTCATTAACTAGACTCACCCAAATGACAGAGAACGCAAGCCTCTCAACATCAGCACGGAGAGAACAAACATCTGGAGAGCAACATAATTCAGAAAAAACATCAGTCACTTCCGCTCATATGCATTGACATTAACTCGAGTATCATCAAATTCAATACTGGATCAGTAATTCAGTGTGCATGCCACATAAATGATAGTGATACCTTCAGTTAGAGGCTTTGGAAGCATGTCAATCCGTTGTCCAACAAGATAGACAGAAGTTGCCCTTTGTGAGGCCTCCTCATCAAGAGGAGTACCAGGATGGACAAAATTAGTGACATCGGCAATATCTGGCGGTCAAGTCAAGAACTGCAATCTCCACACCAATAGCAACAGTATAGAAGGTGCATGGAATGGAATGAAAGAGATGTGTCTCATACAAGCCTCCAATTGAATACATGGCAGAGAGCTTTCATGACCTAAGGTCAGAGATAGATAATTTGTAGCCGGGACGTAAGGACTTGCTAGCATCACAAAAACTGCATAGATAGTCAGTCGTTACATCAGCAATGCTCGGGGCATCCCACCGGTTTGTAAACATAGCTTGTATCTGTGAGAGTGCATCAGATACAACCCTCCTGATGCATGATTTCTATCTGTTGTATCTAAATTGGTTCTGTTCTTCAGCTTATATCAACGTTGATTTTCCAATTTGTTGTTATCTTGCATGAGATACAACCTTCATCTCCCTCTTCATTTACTCTTCCAGCACCTCATATTAATCCTACTTGGCAAGTATATACTGCCTACATAAACCATCGTGAATGCCCTCAAGCCCATTTTCCATACAGAAATAATATCCACCTACTTTATGTCATTTATTAAGTATTCCTGCCTACCTGGAAGGTTGCATTCTTATTTAAAATTGGAAATGAGTAATCCACTTGCAAAGAAAATTGACCATCAATTGAAAGGATTTACGAACTGAGCCTCAACATATAAACTAGAGCACATGATTTGGTCCACTTATTGTAATTAACCAATTAATCTTAGTATGGAGCTCAAATCCAAGTAGATGCAACAGATCCAACTCGCAATTTACATGAGTGAAGCTATCATATAGTAAAAGGAAGTGCATAAACCAAATATTAACTCAAACGCAAAGAAGTATAAATTCAAAAGCAAGAAATAAGATTGACTTGCATTTCAAACTTGAACTGGGTAGTAAATTGGCAAAGGATACGAACTCCAACTTCAAAATTCCCATTCGGAAGTGGCGTGCAATGTAGTGCATCATCAATGTCCCTACAACCTATATGACAATTGAACGGTATTCAGTCAATCCAACTACAGAAGGAAAGGGTACACTTATCATGGATAACTTACCAGGTGGATCCACACTAAAGACTCTCACTTCCCGCAAGTCTTGCCTATTAGGATTAGCCAAATCCTCAGGTGATAAGTTCCAAGGCAAAGGCGGCAAACAAGCAAGGACTTGTGTAGAGAAAGGTCTTGTGTTAATATCATTCTCTATTAGGACAACCTGTTTCATGTGTAAACATCACTTAGCTGCTAGCATCAAATACATGATCTTACATGCAGCCATTAATTTGGATAAGGTAGGCTGCTGCAGCTCCTACATACTAATAGACTTCATGTAATAAATATTAGGTAGAAACTTGCCTCTGTTTCGGTTTCTTTGTCACCAATATCTCCTATAGTCCTTACATAGTGTCCTGATGGGTATCGAGACATGACATCCCATGAATCAACTGCAACGACGATCCTTTTATTCAAAAGATTCCCAAGCTGTCTAGTTTGAATCCGAATCTTAGGAATTCTACGATCTTTCGACACAAATAGAGCATGAGCAACACCCCCGCTACCAGCAGGCAAGGGCATTGGCTCCAAGGATCCACAATACCTGCATTATACAAGTATTTTATGCATCAAAGTACATAAAACAGCAGAAGCTGCAATAAAACTTACAGATAGTGATCTCATGTCTAACCAAACAAAGATTGTAAGAAATGAATGACAAATGAAAACAAACTTGCGTGAAGAGCAGGGCAGAAATGTCGTCAAGACTAATTAGTTAAACCCCTGCATCATCTAGGCATGTAGACAAAAAATGACCAGGGTCGATCCTTCTGAGTTAACTACATTTATTGCATGATTGTGCATCTTCTGAGGTCATAAATTCATGAAAGTAGTCAAACCCAATAACCCATAATACATTATTTAGGCAATGTAAACGTAAATGCAACCGCCGGGTCGATCCATATGACTAAATTTACATTGATTGCATGAACTGTGCATCTTCTGAGGTGATCATAATTAGACAAACATTGTTATGAACATCTAAAGAACTCACGAATTCCAATTCCGCTTGATAATACCAACAACACGTCCAAGTGGACGGCTGGCGACAGAAGCAGCTGATGATCCAACTGTTGATTTATTGGTGTTTCGTGGAGCATCATCGGCA
This sequence comes from Poa pratensis, assembly GCA_947311845.1. Lineage (NCBI taxonomy): Eukaryota > Viridiplantae > Streptophyta > Magnoliopsida > Poales > Poaceae > Poa > Poa pratensis. The sequence goes on along the minus strand of CAMZMU010000066.1, from coordinate 3,233,697 downwards.
CTATTTGGAGCCAACCGGACATCCTCTTCATTATCATCTTCTGAAATAACAGAAATATCCACCAAGTAAGGAAAATGAGATCAAATAAGGAAAATGAGGTGCGTCTAAGATTGAAAAGCATACCATCATCATCTGCAATAAATGACTTCGTCTCTTGCCATTGATCTTGTGGCAAAAGTTCAACAGAAACTATATCTCCATCAAACGCCCTGTTCATGTTTGAACGGCCACGGATAATGATCTCGTCACCAATGCTCTCACTTCCAACATATGCTTCAAATGGATTGTAACGATTAACTCGAAGCTTCCCTTGATGGTATATTCCACAACGTAGACCAGATGTAATTTCCGACATAGGTTTATGCTGCAATAATATCAGGAGAGCATATATTATGTCTGAGACTAGATGGTTACTGTATCGAGGATGCACAAAAGAAAAATGCACAGTTAATAACTTGGTATACCTCAATGTAAATTACTTTCCTTTTGGATGGTCTAAGGTCTTCTACATCTTCCATGGTAACATCTCCGCTAGTTGGAACAACCACAAGTCGAGCAAACCAGGCTGCGCAAGCGATCGTACATATGACTCAACTGGAACCAGAAATATTTTGTTGTTGAGGCTACCATAAAGTTATTAATTCAGTATTGTAAAGGGTTCAGCTATGAGCTTTATGTAATAGAATATCCAAACAGCACCTGTCTCTGCATTTAGGCCTTCTTCAGTAGCTTTCCGTTTGTTATCTCTATCATTTGTAACAAGTAACACTTTGGCACTGTCACCAAGATGACTTTGGTACCAACGAGCAGCAACACGGATTGCTGAACAGGAAAATATGGCCAGTAAAGAGCAGACGATACATAAAAATGTCTATAAAATAACTGGAAATGAGGTATAACCAACATAATGGAGCAACTAAGGTACCTCTATCATTACGATCATTCGGGCTCTCCCCGGCCATCTCTTTGATATAAGTATCCCTGTTTTTTCAGTAAATGAGTAATCATGAATCATGTGAACAGCAAAGAATAACAATGCCGATGCTAAGCAGATGTAAGTTGATATGAACAGCTTAAACATCTAAAGGGAAATTAGATAAAAGCACAAGTACGAATTTGTTGCAGATAACTACTTTCACATTTGTAGTGCTGATTGTACATAGAAATTTTGCAGATGCAATTATAGAAGTGCCAAAAATGCCAAAGGTACGTGCCATTTGAGGGAGCACCACTTAAACACGCATTTAACATAGACAAATCAACATGGCCCAACTTTCAGAATTTACTTCATACCAGCTCTGTTACACTAAGAACTGCGGCCAGATAATCAGAACAGATGCAGGAGTGATCTCAGTGGCTTACTCCTCGATTTTTCTCATTCAAGTAACTTAACTATATTCGTACAACTACTTGGGTGGTAATAACTTCTTACTTTGTTTCTAATATGAACCAAAAATGTACCAGATGCTAAATTCATACCCAACTGATCAAAACAACCATTGGGAGAGAATTCAGGAGAGCGTACGTACCTGTGGTGCTCGTTGGTGAACACGAAGAACCTCCGAGCCGTGTTGGTGCACAGGGTCTTGAGCCTGTTGTACACGGAGAGGTTCTTATTCTTCACCTCGTCGAGCACCACCGACAGCACGACGACATCCTCGATCGCCGGTTCTCCAGCAGATCGATCTGCAGCAGACCTCTCGGGGCATCAGAAACCGGAAGGCACGCGAAACAGGGCGGCGTTGGATCGAGGGGTGACCTGGTGGAGCACGACGTTGGTGTCGATGACGAGGATGGCGGCGGCGTCGGCGTTGAGGCGGCGGGCGGCGGCGTCGCAGGAGGAGCAGGAGGAGGCGCCGCAGGGGATGTCGTCGCGGAGGTAGTGCTCCCGGACCACCTGCGGAGGGGGCGAAGGGGTTGGTTAGCTAGGGTTGAGGTGGGGGAGGTGGGGTGGGGGCTGACCTTGACGACGCGGCCTGCTTCGTCTTCTTCACGAAGGACTTGCTCTGCAGCATGGTGGCGACGTCGGCGGGGCGCAGGCGAGCAGCTGCGTCGGGCGGGAGCGGGAAGGAGACGGCGGCGGAACGGCGGCGGCGGCGGAGGAGGACAGGGGGTTTAATAGGTTTGGTCCGTGTGTGGGAGTAGGGTCAACTGGGTTGAGCTGAGCCTGGGTTTGGGTTTAGGTTTGAGTAATTTTTCTAAGAGGTCTCACCTCATGCTAGGGCATCACCAGCCGTTGGACAAACCCAGGATGAAAAAAAGACACCTTTTTGGACGGCCTGGGGAGGCGCCGGCGCCGGCGCAAACGAGGACGTTGGGGTTGTGATTTTCCCAGTCCCACCCCACCCCAAGACACCAAGATGATGAAGTCAAAAAAAAAAATGAAGAAGGCGCCAGGCGGCGATCTCCGGCGCCAGGAACACGACGGCATCTGGGAGCTCCCCGCGGCAGGGAAGATTCGACGACGTGCTGGAGATGGTGCTGAGCCGGCTGCCGCTGGCCTCGCTCCTGGCGGCGCGCTGCGCGTGCCGGCGGTGGAGGGACCTCACCGTCGCGCCGCAGCTGCTGCGCCTCCGCCGCGAGGGCCCGCGCGCGGCGACCACGCCCTGGCTGTTCCTATTCAGGGTCGAGGGGGACGGCGGTTGTTCCTGTTCGGACACAAGCAGAGGACGCGGCGGTCACGGCTCCACGGCGAGCGCGACGAGCACCACCCGTCGTAGAGGACGCGGCGGTCACGGCTCCACGGCGAGCGCCCCGGCCTCGGCCGCGAGCCAGGAGTCCCCCACCATCTCCACTGCGCGGCGGCGGCGCCGCGCCGGCCTCCTCCTAGCCGTAGCCGTCCTCCTCGCGTCCCTCAACGCCGCCGCCGCCAAATCCCTCGGATGGGACACCACCGCCGACCCCTGCACCCCCAAGCCGTGGCCCGAGGTGGGCTGCGACGCCGACGGCCGCGTCACCGACATCCAGGTCCGCAACCTCACGGGGACGCTGGCGCCCGAGGTGATGCGCAACACGCTCTCCGGCCCCATCCCGTCTCTCGGCGGCCTCGCCTCGCTCCAGTTCCTCCGTCAACCTCACCGGCGAGCCGCGAGCGCGAGCCCCGGCCTCAGACGCGAAGGTCCGCCACGGCCGCGAGGCAACAACGACGAGGTGGAGCGGGGCGAGGTCGAGGAGAAGCAGAAAAAAAGCGCAGTTCTCACGGAGGCGGAGTTGGGCGGAGGGGCGGCGGCGCGAGGGCACGGCGGCGAGGGGAAGAACGGTGGCGAGGGGCAAGCACGGTGGGAGAAAGAGAAGAGGAAGAGGGAGTTCGGTTGCACGTGGGTGGGTCTGGGCAAAAGAGAGGAGAGAGAGAGGAGAGAGAGAGAGTTGAGAGGCTGTCATGTGGGCCTGCTGCATGCAATCGCCCCCCAGGCCGAACCCAGCGGCTTGGGTTTGGCCTGGGGCGCCGGCGCTAATTCGGCGCAAAACGGCGCTATTTGAGCTCCTGGGGGCACGACTGGGTGGTTTTTTGCACTTTTTGCTACCGCCGGCGCTAAAAAGGCCTCCTGGGGGGCTCCTGGGGGGCATGGCTGGAGATGCCCTTAGAAATCCTACAATATTAGTGTAGGAAATCAATTTATAGGAATTTTGAAGGATTTATTCCTTTAAATCAAATGGACATTGTAGGAAAAGTTCATATGAGTGGAAATCCTACCCAATTCCTTTGGAAATCCCTTGAATCGATTCATAGGATAGGAAATAATAGGAATGGGACATTTGTAGGAATTGAATGTCACGTCCACTTGAATCCTATGGGAAGGGGAAGTCTCTTTGATTGTAGTGAAGAAATTTTCCATGAGGTATGAGCTAATGCTTTTTTCCTATAAGATTTACACTTCAAGATTCATATAGGAATAATTTCTATACAATATGATCCTTTGAATCAAACACCTTCAATAGGAAAATTTCCTATATGATTCAATTCTATAAGGACCTCTTTGATTTAAAGGATTCTCAAAGTAATTGTGTAGGATTTTGACCATAGGAACTTTTCCTATAGTGTCCATTTGATTCAAAGGAATGAATCCTTTAACATTCTTATGAATTGCTTTCCTAACCTACAATCTTATAGAATTTCTAACATGAGGTGAGATATCTTGGAAAATTCCTTTGTGTCTATGACAACTATGACATGTACTCAACCCTATAAAAAATTCATGTGTATTTCCTGCGGTGCAGCAAATTAACACGTGTTACTGATTCCCACGTTTTTGGTTACTGTAGGATTTCGAAGGTCGTCACATTCTATTCTTGCAATATTCCTATTCGTGTTCTTTTCAAAGAGGCCATAAGAAAATTATGATATTCCTTTGAATCAAAGGGGTAAGTGGTTTTGGACTTTTGGTCATATACGTCCAGGCTCCGGCTTCTTGATGGTGATAAAATGTCCAAGTTCATGCTGAACTTCTTTTTTTCGGAACAGTCAAATTTCTTTACCAACATTTCTTGGGTTCAAATAGAGCCTGAAATTTGTAGGAAATTCATTTGTACCATGGAACAAAGATACTAATAGCTTGAATGAACCGAGTCACAATTGTCAAGACACTTTATTCTACTGTTTTGTGATTCGGTGTCTTCCATTTTGTATCACTTCCCTACTCTACTTGTACTAGCATCTGGATCATAACTCTTCTTTTCGAAATGGGAGCACAGCCCAGGCTCTGCTTCAAAATGATGCACACGACCATGGACCATAACTCTTGCACGACTCGCATGTATTATTCATGTATGTGTTGTGCAAGCACGACACCCTAGTGGCAGGCTGCTAATATACTTGGGTCCAAGCATCATGTCAACACCTATAACATCACACCACAATCGATCGCCATCTCTGCTCCTCTCCCTAGCGCCCCTATTGCTTCTTTATACACTCAGGTCGCAGATTGTGGGGGCGCCATTAATGCCTAACGTGGAGCTCGTGTTGGAAATTGGAATGAAATGGTTCCAATGAGCGAGCTTGTTGTAAATGAGGCTAAGGGTAGATGCATCCGGAATCGCCATATCGGTGACGGTGGACCTCCAACGTGATTCATCGACGGCAAGCAAGAAGCGGCGAGGTCGATGTTCGAAAAAAATGAAGGTTAGTGGTTTGAAGATTTTCGATGTTCGGTACATTCTTTCAACATACCAGAGTCGGCATTACCATTTCGAAAAGCCTTTCATTCTTTGGTGAAACATGACACAAATTACAAATATTATCCATCCTCTATATACCTAATAATAAAAGGATGAAGGTTTCCTCATCCCAGATTTTTCTTTGTTCTCTGTTTCTTGCCTGCGTCGTACCCTTTTGCATTTTAGTCCCTCAATTTCAGTAAACCATCTCATTAACAGGAATGATTTGGAGGTCATGATCACTTTCTACGCACCATTATGTAGAGAATTATAGGTGTTTTTTCTTAACTTAGACGACACATCTAACCTGTTATTTTGGGCATGTAGGAAGTTTCATCTATAATATATATGCCCTGCTGGTATAAATTTGGTCATGCCCAGTAAATGGTTGCAATGCATTTGTATTCTATTTTTACTTATTCATAACTTTATCTCCACATAATATTTTTAATTAGTGTAAAAGTTTCTAGTACTATTAGCATTTCTAAACACGTAGAAATGCTAAGAAATATTAAGATATAATTTTCACCATAGACTTTTGCTACCATCGTTGCAAATACATATGTGTGGCATTTAAATTCTATTTGCAACGGAAGCGACGTTGGTTGTTTTATTTTATTATAAAACACTCCTTGATTTTTTTAATAAATCAATTTGAGTGCTATAGGTCATACTAACATTAAAAAACATACTGATCGTGTGCCTCCATTCATAAATTTGTGCCACTTTTTCTGAAATAGGTGTCATATGTGTATGCATCTATTTTTGTATTCTTCAATATATTGGTAGAGAACTCTATAGTTTTCCAAATATCTTCTTGTGTGTTCCCAAGTGTTTGATTGTCTATATTATGTGCAAATAATTAGAAGATTCGAGAGTATATGTTTGTCTATTTTGTGGATAAGACAAATAGATTTGATTTTATGTTCACGAAAGTTCGATAGTAGGTTGGTTTGGTGTATAATGCATTGTGCTTGCTTCCATAATGTACCTAGTATTTTTCCTACCCTAAGATGATCATCTATGTTGAGGAAACAAGAGATATATCAGTTATAGTTATTATTGCCTTTTGGACATTAGAATTTTTGACATGAAGCTTGCTTTGTAAGTAAAGGAGTATTTGGACTTTTGTAATTATACACATGATTGTTCATTTGTTAAAATTTTGGTCGACAATGGGCGGAACACGAGGCGTAGAACCGGGTGGTCAAAATGTTTGTGTAGATCCTCCAAAAAACATTTGAGCATGTATCAAGCGACCTTTTCGAAGTTTCAAGAGGACGGAGCGCTAGCATATGATCCAACTCTATAAAGAGTTAAGGTGATCCTTGGTCCGTTGAAAATAGGTAGAGTGGGACAATTGACCAGATGAAAGCACACGAAGACGGTAAGGATATCAACCGAGGAAGCAAACCAGCAATATGGCTAAGGAACGTAAAGATCGAAAGAAACAGAATTTGTTGGAGTGGTGTTAGGGGATGGTCCCTCTTATATTATTTTTCCTGATTTCTCGTCAATTAATTGGGAAACTCTATATTAATTAATAGATTGAGACAAAGATTTTGCCTCCATTTTAGAAAAGGAGACAAAATTATGTCAAGTATGTGATGCTCTGTTTTCAAATTAAATGGACATGGTATCGGGAAGAAAACCAATCACAATAGTGGGTGAAAGAGTATGTTTGAGTACACGAATCATCAAGGTTTAGTATTAGATATAAAGACCAAGGGGAGAGGAGCGCGCGAAAAATATGAAAATGAGTACAAACGCCTATGATTTCTTATGTCACAAACCACATTGTTTTCAATAACTTAAATTATATGTGATACTAATTTAGCAATTACTTAAACCGAATAATACTTTTTAAAAAGGGAATACATTAATATCAAGATGATACCAATTTCATCTGTCACTGCATCAACATGATATTAAGAGAACTCATGGTGTACTACCAGCCAATCGGTTTCTTTTTTGATTACCCAATCCTCATTTGAAATTTTGGCTCCAAAACAAGAGCAGCCAGGGTGTACTACCAGGCAGACGCAGCCCAAGCCAATTTTCCTTGTCTCGGGGTTGCTGATCACCCGATCAAACACTATCCATCTGCCTATCGATGGCTCCAAAATAAGAACCAGGATAAGAGACAAGCAAAATATCAAAGTAACCCCACAAAAAGTAGTATCAAGGAAAGCAGTACCTCATCCTGGCTCACCACAAGCTCACCTCACCTGCAGCAACTGGGGAGGATATGGCGTCGCCGAACGGGTGGCTGCGGCGCATGCAATCGCCTTATCCCCCGGCCGTCCCAACGCCACAGGCCCAAGCAGTGATCACGGCACATCCCGGATCGATCGATCGACGGCCACATAAATATACAAGCATACCACCTGCTCCTTTTCGCCTAGCTATCAGCAGCATCAGCAATGGCCGCCCATGCAGCTCTCGCCGCCACCCGCATCCCCACCAGCGCCAGGCTGCACAGCAGGGCCGCCTCCAAGCAGAGGTTGGACTTCGCCGACTTCTCCGGGCTGAGGCATGGGTCGTGCTCCGTGAGCGCCGCCGCCAGGGAGGCGTCCTTCTCCGATGTCCTCGGCGCGCAGCTCGTCGCCAGGGTACGGACTACCTTTGTCAGAACTACGCTACACTACATACGGTTGTTATGTATGTATCCTGATCTTGGTTAACTCGATCGTGTCAGGCTTCCGGAGAGAATGCCGTGAGGGCGCCAGCGGAGGCGAAGCTGAAGGTGGCGATCAACGGGTTCGGCCGCATTGGGCGCAACTTCCTCCGGTGCTGGCACGGCCGTGAGAACTCCCCGCTCGAGGTCATCGTCATCAACGACAGCGGAGGTGTCAGGAACGTAAGTACTCCTTCTGAAGTGTGATGATCAATTAACTAAGTTAACTGGAAGGGCTAATTCTGAAAGAAAGAAAAACTCTGTCGATCGATTTCAGGCGTCCCACCTGCTCAAGTACGACTCCATGCTCGGCACCTTCAAGGCCGACGTGAAGATCGTGGACAACGAGACCATCAGCGTCGACGGCAAGAACATCCAGGTCGTCTCCAACAGGGACCCCCTCAAGCTGCCATGGGCTGAGCTCGGCATCGACATCGTCATCGAGGTAACACTGATTATTCTCTACCGTGCACGGGCAAAAGGACATCAAACTGAACTTGCCGTGTGCTGCAGGGTACCGGAGTGTTTGTGGACGGCCCCGGTGCCGGGAAACACATTCAGGCCGGCGCCAAGAAGGTCATCATCACCGCTCCGGCCAAGGGCGCCGACATCCCCACCTACGTGGTCGGTGTCAACGAAGGAGGCTACGACCACGATGTGGCCAACATCGTCAGGTAAACACATCGATCATCTCTGCTCCTCATTCAGTACTACACTGACAGTAGTCTGTAACATGCATCCATCCGACTCTGTTCCTTGCAGCAACGCTTCCTGCACAACCAACTGCCTCGCACCATTCGCCAAGGTCTTGGACGAGGAGTTCGGTAAGAACGCATCCCCTTTAATTACCTCAATCTGAATACTAGGTGCAGTAGACAGACACCAATGTCTGAAAAGATTACTAATTCTGACTGTGGTGCATACAGGGATCGTGAAGGGAACCATGACCACGACTCACTCCTACACGGGCGACCAGAGGCTGCTGGACGCGTCCCACCGTGACCTTCGCCGTGCCAGGGCCGCCGCGCTGAACATCGTGCCGACGAGCACGGGCGCCGCCAAGGCCGTCTCCCTGGTGCTGCCCCAGCTCAAGGGCAAGCTCAACGGCATCGCCCTCCGGGTGCCCACCCCGAACGTCTCCGTGGTGGACCTCGTCATCAACACCGAGAAGAAGGGCATCACCGCCGACGACGTCAACGCCGCGTTCCGCAAGGCCGCCGACGGGCCGATGAACGGCATCCTCGCCGTCTGCGACGAGCCACTCGTGTCCGTCGACTTCCGGTGCTCCGACGTGTCCACCACCATCGACGCGTCGCTCACCATGGTCATGGGTGACGACATGGTCAAGGTCGTCGCCTGGTACGACAACGAGTGGGGTTACAGGTGAGCAACCTCCATCGATATATGTATATCCATGGTGGATGCAAGGTCGTACATAGCCATGGCTGCCACGCTGTTTTCTAACCTGAAAATGTTTTGTATGGGTGTAGCCAGCGTGTTGTCGACTTGGCGCACCTGGTGGCGAGCAAGTGGCCGGGCGCGGAGAAGACGGGCAGCGGCGACCCGCTGGAGGACTACTGTAAGACCGACCCGGCCGCCGAGGAGTGCAAGGTGTTCGACTGAGCTCAGGGCGGCATACGTAGGTCAACGAGGCTGTTCAGAAACTGCAACGAAGCACGAACAACCTATTATCCTCTATATATCAGGAATTAATCGGGCAGGATAAACGATTCTACTGTTCTTGGATTCGCTGCCCCGTGTTTTTTCAATAGAGAAAATACTATTGTTGGCGGGATGAGCCATTTCTGTGAGGTGTAATGAACTTGGTACATATGTGTCACATTTTCTTCTGACGATGGTCGACGTGGTCCACCGCTGGGTCGTTCCATCGCTGGGTTGTACAGGATTTTTTTCCCTTCTTCATCACCATCACCACTAATATAAAAAGAGAGAGAGAGGGGTGATCCAAATCATCCCAGCCATACAAAGATTGATCCAACGCTTATTATTTGGCTGATTACGGACTGATCACATGCTCCGCAACTTACCTCTTCGCTAATCGGTAATCGCTAATCAAGTAAAAAAAACTCCCCACTAATCACGCAATTACCTCACCGCATACTTCCAACCGTCTGCTGCTCTCTCCAGTCCGCCGCCGACGACCTACATCAGAGTCGCCGCGCTCTCCGCCGACGACCTACATCAGCGCCGCCGTGCTCTCTCCAGTCCGCCGCCGACAACCTACATCAGCGCCGCCGCGCACTCCATCCTCGTAGTTCGCGCCCATAATCCCCGCCTCCGCACCCTCCATCCCCCCTGTCGCCGACCTCCATCCCCCCTGTCGCCGACCTCAATCCCCGCCGACGCAACCTCCATCCACGTCGCCGCAACCTTCATCCACGCCGCCGCCGCAACCTCCATCCTCGCCGGCGCAACCTCCATCGACGCCGCCGCAACCTTCATCCACGCCGCCGCAACCTCCATCTCGCAGGTCGCGGCCACGCCGGCACAAGACGCCCTCCATCAACACGGGTCGCGCCCACGCCGGGAGAAGACACGGGGGTGCCTCCCACGCCTGCCCGCACACAGCCGTCGCCCTAGACACACGGCACCAATCTGCCGACGACGCAGACGCACTACATGAGCCCTGCACGTCTTCTACGCCACACCAGCCATCCATCAGATCACGACGGTATGATCGCAAATTAAAGGTCAATTCCTTGGTTCAGACAATCAACGTCATTGTTATCATTCTCAGTTGTTCAGGTAATGCAATATACATTCATGCAAGTTCTATTGCCGCTTCAGTTTTATGCAAGCAGGAAACCAGTCATTTTACAAGCAGAGATGAACGAGTAGCACAGAAGATAACTTGGTTGGGACCTTGGCCTGTATAGCATAAGCAAAATGATTTAAGGTGGCCCATTATTTAAAATGCACGACAAGTTAGTCTTTCTTATGAATCACACAATCTGAAACTCGAAACAGTGAACTCTGAAGCTTGCTTTTTTCTCTCCACACATGTTCGCATATACTTATATTCCCACGTTGATTCTGAAGCTTACTATTCCTCTTCATTTGAACTATATTTTGTACAAATCTGTAGTAAGACTAAATCTGTAGCAAGCTGGTTGAACACTAAACGAACTTACTCTTTCTGAACAGCCGAAACAAATATCAGTATGTCATCTTCGAACCATACTCCATTTGAGGACATAACCAACAAAGAAAACCAAGGTAACTAACAACAATCTTCGTTGGTCATATATGCATACCATTATTATGTCATCTATGCAGATCCTAATATCATGGGTGTGTCATAGATGCAGATCCAAAAGAGGTCAAGAGGCAGAGGAATAGGGAGTATTATGCAAAAAAATAAAGATAAGATTAATACAAAGCGGCGACAAACACGTGAGCTTAAAAAGCAGTTATGTGCGACCGTGAATGACGAAAACACTCAAAATGGAAATAATGGTATGGCTACTTCAACTAATGGTTATGCAACCATATATTTGGCATTTTCGTATGCAAACTTTATATATGCAGTACTGGTTTTAAGGTAAGTCCAAAGGTAATTATCACAAAACTAATGAGACCATGTTTGCAGATCCTAAAGAGGTAAAAAGGCAGAGGGATAGACAATTTTATGCCAATAATACTGATGAAGTATTAAAACGCGTGCGCCAAACAGGGGAGCTTAATAATCTATCATCTGTTCATATCCAGGACGAAAACATCTTATCTCTCACAGGATCTACAGGACAAAGCGGAGTCACTCAACTGCTATGCAGAATACATGCAGCAGGTATATATTCTGTACTTGCAACATAATATATGTGACATGTTTTTTTATTGCATAACCAGTATACATGGAAAACTGATTACATGTATCTGGTTTAATTATAGGTGTTAATGGTGCAGCAGATCATACTCAAGCATCGGTGCTTTATCGTCCTGGTTCACAGCATACCCCATTGAGCAACATAACCAACACAAATAAAAATGGTACACTTGGTAATAACCTTCAACACTCATACCTCATTTCTCGCTAATTTATGTTATAGAAACTTGTGACTGACCATGGGTTCAATAGGGAAAAAACGCCATGTATATTACCCTCCGTCATAGTGTCCTCCTGGGCTGTATAAGATGAATCTACACCTAAGCAACGATAGAGAAAAAATATCAGCGAGGCGGCAAGGCTTTCCTGAGAGAGGAAAAGCTCATTTGCAGCTATTGCTTCCTTCTTTTCACGTGAATAGTTGGGCTGGGCCCATTGTCCATAAGTGCCATGTAAACCTAGCAGCTAGCTGACCGGATTTGCTAAAAAAAACTAGCTGACCGGATTATCTTCTTCCTTCAATTGCCACGCCAATTAATTCCTCCAAAGCTGTCACCGCTGATGCCGACGATCCCCACGATCCAGAATTCTCGCGCGAGATTGAACGATGTGTTGCCACTTTCGTCGCTTTCCTTCCATAGATCAATAGTTTGATGCGGCCGCTCCCCTCTATTACTCCATCCGTAGCTGTCGGTGCTGCAGATATGGTGTATAATCAGCCGCCGCATTCAGCGGGATTGCTTGCCCTCCGGCGGCTGCTGCTGCGGGGATGAACGCTCGCCAAGGTCTCCATCTATATAAACCTGAGAGGGATCCGGGGCGTGTTCACAGGCGCGACACTACAACACATCCATCGTCTTCTACAACAAGTCAGAGAAGATTTGTTCTCATGGCCTGCTTCCCTCAGCGATGTGAGTCAAAAATTACATAGATGCAGTTTTCTGTATTTCCATTGAAACTCTGATTGATTTCGCCATGGCCATCTGATATTTACCTGGATTTTCTGTCTTTTTACACATTTGTGTTGAGTATCGTCCAGTTATTCTATCTCTGTATAAGTAACAATCGCTTATGTCTGTCCACATAGAAGCACTGATTTTGCTAATGATTTAATGATTATAACTGAGTACCGAGCCCAACACTTTTGATAAGATCGTACCATTCTTTTCTTGGATGTTACAGTTATTTTTGTTAGATCAACAGGTTGTTGAAAAAACTATTAACCAGTCTTTTGTTGAGCGTATTATGGAAAATAGAGTTAAATAAATATGTTAAAATATAAGTAATTTCAAGAGGAACACTTCTGTGATAACCTTACATCAGTTCCCTGTTAGAAATCAGGGGACACTTTATTTTCTCTTTTCATAACCATCACGATGAGTACTAACTACCCGGTACCCCTGAAATTATTCTATGTGCTTACTCTGCCTTATTAGCACCATAAAAGAAAGGCATCGTTACATACTTGATTTTCTCCATGGTCATTTGTGATTACGTTAAATTTCAGCCTAGCATGATATAGAACATCATGTCATGCCATTTCTCAAGTAACTTTGCAGGGCATCTGATCATCCTAATATGGAGGATGCATGCATGTAGTACGTGTCTCTCGACGATATTAAGTAGGAGTACCCTAGCATGTAACTAATTGTGGAAAAATACCATTGTTTCTTTCTTATGTTGTACTTTCCCATGCTATTATTATTGCATTATAATATAAGAATAATGTGATTGTTTTCATATAACCATACTTTTCCTTTCCATGTGCAGTTTTGGCTGATGTGTTCAATAACCAACATGCCTCAACTGTTGGTATGTTTGCGTGATATATTTATATATTGTCTATAAATACTTTCAAATGTAGATTGTCTTATTTGTATATTGCAACAACTGTAGATATCGCTGGTGCGCTCATGTATGTTGGCCCGGTTGATCACGACACATATTTCCCTTTAGGAATGAGGGAAGTAGCAGTCATGAATGCTGACATGGAAGTCGTTTTCCTCCACATTTTTCACGAATTAGCTGAACGACATAGAGACGAGCTTCTTTCCGGTGAAGCCAACGTTGGCTTCATCATGGCAACCTCTATGGAGGTTGATAAAACATCCAGTAAGTCCTTTCTTAAAAAGTCGTTGTCGCCATTTTGACGTCAGTATTACTAATTTGACGATCGACAACAGGAACTCTTCTTAGCACGGGGGGCAACAACTCTTTGCTTTCATCAATGCTCAGCATGTCATAATTTTGACTTTCTTAAAGGTTACTCTTTTGTTGCACTTATCATTTTGTCAGGTTTCTCCCCAATTAGACTAACTGTATGCTTGTCATTTGTTATAGGTGTGCATCATCAAGTTCTAAATGACTTGTCTTTCCGTGATGTTGTCAAGAATGATGTGCTAATTAGGAAGGATGCACGCAAACCAACTGGCAGAGACAACTCTTTTGAACTACCCGTGCCCAAGAAAATCAAGACTGAACCTTCGTCCGTGAATCACATTTTCAAATATTTACTGGGTGGTGTTTGCTATCATACACTTCGAGCGCCTACTGATTGTGAGTATACGGACGACACTATCAACAAGATGGATGAGCCTGCTGATTACGAGCATACAGACGACACTATCAACAAGATGGATGAAATTGACTAGGCCAAACACTTTCTAATAAATAAGATGTCGAGTGGTTTCAAACTTTAATATTTGTGGTCATTAGATCTAAGTTTTCGTTTGTGGAAGTTGAAATTTGTGACATTTTTTATCAGTTTGATGATGGATTGCTATGCAAACCTCTATTTTAGGCGTGAAATCTTTCTTTTGAACTTCGACCATTTATTGTATTTGTTGTTCACTTTGATGAAAGAAATTAGACCTTTTTGATGATTAAATTATACAAATGTCCTATTACTACACGTGTGTTGCACGTGCACGATTACTAGTTATGGAAAAAAATCCTATACGACCCAGCCATGTACGACCCAGCGGTGTACCATATTCAGCACCGTACGATTTGATCAACTGGAAAACATGCAAGTGAATCGGCGGGATTTGATTAACGGGTAAAGCACGTGAACGATGGTCGATATGGTCAGGTCGTACATGGCTAGGTCGTATATGATTTTTTTCCATAACTTTATGGAAAAAAATCATATACGACCTAGCCATGTACGACCCAGCGGTGGACCATATTCAGCACCGTACGATTTGATCAACTGGAAAACAAGCAAGTGCATCGGCGGGATTTGATTAACGGGTAAACCACGTGTACGATGGTCGACATGGTCCACCGCTGGGTCGTTCCATCGCTGGGTCGTATAGGATTTTTTCCCTTCTTTATGGAAAAAATCCTATACGACCCAGCCATGTACGACCCAACGGTGGACCATATTCAGCACCATATGATTTGATCAACTAGAAAACAAGCAAGTGCATCGGCGGGATTTGATTAACGGGTAAACCACGTGTACGATGGTCGGCATGGTCCACCGCTGGGTCGTATAGGATTTTTTCCCTTCTTTATGGAAAGGAAACAAATCCTATACGACCCAGCGGTGGACCATATTCAGCACCGTACGATTTGATCAACTGGAAAACAAGCAAGTGCATCGGCGGGATTTGATTAACGGGTAAACCACGTGTACGATGGTCGACATGGTCCACCGCTGGGTCGTATAGGATTTTTCCCCTTCTTTATGAATCATCAGAAACTCCCTACCCTCTTGACAAGGTAACGTCCAAAGAAAGTATCATTACGTCATCGATCCAATATCTCAAACTCTTTGCAATTTATAAGTAATGAGGCAAGTCCAATTCTCTTGTGGTTTTTCCATAAAAAATCTTTTTTCGACAAAGGGAATATATTAATATAAAAAGATACTAAATACACCCAACCTCTGCACTAATATCATGTTAATAAACATTAAGACTGCACACAACAAAACAAGAAAGAAGAAGAAAGAGAGAAAAAACGCCACAATGATCAATCACTCGCAGCAGCCGGAGCCAAACTACCGACACAACACCCAGGAATACAAAATATGTTCTTCAATAACTACGTCTTCAAAAAGTAAACAATGCACAAACGCCGTCGTCGCCCAAACATAGATTGTAGGTTTTCACCTATGAAAAGATCCGAACTCTCTAGGCAATGCCTTCAACAAGAAAAATGTCGCTGCCTTCAACAAGGGAAATGTCACTGCCTAGTACAATCAATGAAAGACACACCTTGGGGTTTCACCTTGAATATCGAGAACTGAAGTCCCCGAATGTACCGAAGCCGGTGCTGCAAAGCACCAATTACTAGCCTCACATGCATGTGTGATGTATGGATAGGAATATCGTCATCCAGTCATGCCTGCACACCAGCCTGTGAAGCAATTTATTTGACACATCAAGGATTATGCATCCGCCACCATTGGTCATCCAATCAAAACTGTTTTAGGCGGTATTTCAGTCACGTCGAGCCTTTCAGTAACTCAACAATGCCTTCATTTGGACGAACTTAATGAAGGGTGAGGACTCCCATCTTGTGGGAGAGAAATCGGGTCGACTCTTAACAAGTTCTCTCTAAAATTACCTACATGATGGGGCTAGTGTCTTTGATTGCAAAGAAAATTTGAAGGCACACCCTCCATTGAAGATCAAGATCTTCCTATGCCAGCACATATGTGGAATACTAGCGAGTGGGGACCTGGTGAAGAAAAGACATGAGCCTATGCAACCCTCTACCTCTTTGACGTGAACAGAAAAATCAAGACCAATTCACGCGAGAAATTGAGCTTAAGAGACAATCTAATGCGCAGATAGCGAAACTACTGCGTGAGGAGGAGTTAAAATGGTATCAACGTTCTAAATCCCAATTCATCCTTCAAGGGGATTCAAATACTCGCTATTTCCATAGTATTGCCAATTGCAGACACAGAAAAAAGCATGTTCATTCGCTTGTCCAGGATGAGGGAACGATTGAGGGCCATGAACAACTCAAGTCGTATATTACTAATTACTATAAAGGCCTGTTCGGAGCACCAGCGGAAGGAAACTTCACACTGGATGAGTCTAGAACAGCTGATATACCCTAAGTTTCAGATGAGGAAAATAGTCTACTTACTTATCTCTACTCAGAGGATGAAGTGAGAAAGGCGGTTTTCCAAATGAAACATAATAAAGCCCCTGGACTTGATGGTTTCCCGGCTGAGTTCTACCAGAACTTCTGGGATGTTATCAAGTCTGATCTACTTCAACTGTTCGCATGTCTCCATGATGGACAATTAGAGTTGTTGTGTCTCAATTTTGGTGAAATAATTTTACTACCTAAGATTAACGAGGCAGAAAGGATTCAACAATTCAGACATATATGCCTTCCTAATGTTAGTTTTAAAATATTCACTAAAATTGCTACGATTCGGCTGAATAGTGTGGCAGACCATGTGGTTCGTCTGTCACAGATTGCTTTCATGCAAGGTCGTAACATCCTTGATGGGGTGGCGATCTTACATGAAACAGTTCACGAACTATATCGGAAAAAGCTGAATGGGGTAATCCTGAAAATAGATTTTGAGAAGGCTTATGATAAAGTTAATTGGTCTTTCCTTCAGCAGACTCTCGGAATGAAAGGTTTTTCTGATGAGTGGCGTGCATTAATAAATAGCTTTGTTTCGGAAGGAAGTGTAGCCGTTAAAGTCAATGATGACACTGGTAAATACTTTCAAACCAAAAAAGGCCTTAGACAAGGTGACCCGTTATCGCCAATACTATTTAATATAGTGGCTGATATGTTGGCTATCTTGATCGAACACGCTAAATCTAAGGGCCAAATTGAAGGAGTGATTCCACCACCTAGTTGATGGTGGTTTATCGATTCTTCAATATGTCAACGATACAATTCTTTTTATGGAACATGACATCGAAAAAGCTTGTAACCTAAAGTTAATCTTCTCAGCTTTCGAGCAACTATCAGGTCTTAAGATAAATTTCCGTAAAAGTGAATTGTTTTGTTTTGGCGAGAAAACGCCTCCTTGTATGCTGAATTATTCGGCTGTACTGGTATGCGGATCCATTATTGGAGATTCACAAATGCTGAATGAAAACTGGTAGAGGAGAGACTTCAAATCCGGTTAAATAGCTGGAAAGGCAAACTATTATCCTTGTGGGGAAGATTGGTTCTCATAAACTCAGTACTAACGAACATGGTACTCTATATGATTTCATTCTTCCAACTACCCAAAAGAGTCTTAAAACGATTGGATTATTTCCGGTCTAGATTCTTTTGGCAAGGAGATAATGAGAAGAAAAAAATATCGACTGACTAAGTGGAGTGTGGTTTGCCGTCCTAAAGACCAAGGAGGGCTCGGTTTTCATGACCTTGAGGTCAAGAATAGATCCCTGTTGGGCAAATGGCTCTTCAAGCTTCTTTCTGAAGATGAAGTTTGACAAACCCGCCTTAGGAGGAAGTATGTGGGTTCTCAAGCTGTATCTTAGGTTCTTTGGAAATCCGGCGATTCACACTTCTGGGCGGGCCTAATGGATACGAAGAAGTTCTTTTTCCCACATGGATCATTCACAATTATGGATGGATCGGAAATTCGATTCTGGGAGGATAAATGGCTACGCCAATCCACTCTCCGGGAACAATATCCGGCTTTGTACAACATTGTGCGAAGCAAAAGCGACACGCTCGCTAAGTTGATGGGTACTTCCCCACCAAATGTATCGTTCAGAAGAAGTTTATCTGGGACTAGACAAGCAACTTGGAATGCCTTGCTTATCCGTCTATCCAGTTGTCGGAAGGTCCAGATAAATTTCAATGAAATCTCACAAAGAATGGTAAATTCTCGATTGATTCTATGTTTAGAGATTTAATCCTTCCCGAAGTACCAGTCAATAATAATAAGAAAATTTGGAAGGTGAAGATCCCGCTAAAACTAAGTTGTTTGCGTGGTATCTTCGTCGAGGAGTAATTCTTACAAAAGATAACCTTGCCAAACGCAATTGGCACGGAAGTAAAAAATGTGTCTTTTGTAATCATGACGAGACTATTAAACACTTATTCTTTCAGTGTGAGTTTGCTAGGTCTATATGGTCAGCCATCCAGATAGATTCTACCTTATTCCCCCAATGTTGCGCTGCAAACATATTTGCAATTGGCTAAATGGTGTGGATCCTAGGTTTAAACTCTTTATTAGGGTGGGAGTGATTGCCGTTATTTGGTAGCTGTGACTATGTAGAAATGACAAGATTTTTAATGACAAAAATGGTTCTGTTATGCAGGTTATTTATCGGTGCACAACAACGCTCCGAGCATGGTCGGCCCTGCAGCGTGTGGAGCATCGAGATTTGTTTTTAGAGGCGGCGTCGCGTTTGGAGGCCGCGACGAGGGAGTTATTCTCTCAGCATGGATGACCACATAGTCTCCGGATCGATCTTCCAATGTAATTCGCATTTTTTTCCGACTTGGGGACTGGTGAACTTGTTGAGCCTGTGTGCATCCTATCTATACAGAGGTCGGGTGTAATGGTTAAAACTTTTAAGTAATAAAATCACTTTATGTAAAAAATAAAAAACAAGACCATATATTTTTCAATCGTGTTCTCGCCAAGTTCTTTTGGACATGCATTCCTGAAATGTTGGGTCCTCCGAATATTTTATCCTCATCCAAGCCATTTCTAGCCAATCTTGGCGAATTCTTTGAATGGGTTTTGCGACCCTCTCTTGGATGTTGTAAAACATTTTTCCCTTTTTAATAACTCGCTGATAGAAGATATTTGATGCAACAAGTCGTTGATGGATTTTACAAACTCATTGTTCATTTGCAGTTGTTGTGGAGACCGCTGAGTAGAAATCAACTCCTCATATCCAGATTGAAGGGCCAGGTTGCATAGCAAGAACGACTTTCATCGGGAGCTTAGGCGGTATTTCCTTCAATCGATTCCCTAGTGTCTTAGTCAGAACATGTTGTTTATGTAGCTTGTTGGTTTGTTCCGATTGTCTCAAAGCTTTGTTCGAAGCTGGTCTTTTTGGCAGCACTGTCTTTGCATTAAGAAGAGAAGCAGATATTTACAAGAAGCTAACACACGCGCTCCAAACCATGTAAGAGCATCTCCACTCGCGGCGTTCAAATGGGCGCTCAAAGGCCTTCTGGACGAGCCTTTTGTGCGCCATCCGGACTAGCTGCAGGCTATGGGTGCCGTCGCTCCCCACTCGCGGCGTCCAAATTTTTTTTTGTAAACTAAAGATGCGACGGATTTCATTCAATTTTAGGAAATTTTACAAATTTGAATGAAATTTAAAGAAATTTAAATCTAAACCTAATCTAATGGCGACGGTAGCGGTCGAAGGCGGCATAGGCGTCCTCCTCCTCTCCTTCTTAACGCCGCCGCCGTTGGTCCCTGCGCCGCTGTTGGTCCCTGCTTCGTCCTTCTCCTTGACGCCGCTAGGCCCTGCGCCGTCGTCGCTAGTGAGGTCGAAGTAGGGCACGCCCATGGACTTGGCTTGCTCCCACGCCGACCACGCGCAGGCAGCTGGCCCATCGAGCGGCGGCACGTCGTTGATATATAGACACAGCGACGACGGCCTCCACGATGGCGTCGTCGTCCTTTCCCGCCTGCTCCGCCATGAGCTCGAGGAGGAGCGACGACAGCTCCGGCTCCGGCTTCAGCTTCATCGGCTCCGGCTTGGGCTTTAGCAGTGACGACGAGCGGGAGCGGGAGGAGGTTGTTGAGCGCGAGGAGGAGGACGTCATGCGTGACGTGGAGCGCGCCGCGGCCCCCGCCGCCCGCGGTGCCCAGCGGCTCGCCGGAGGAGGAGGCGCCGGCGTCTGGAGGAGGAGCCACCGTTGCGGATGTGCTCCATGACGACGTCGAGCGTGCGCCCGGGCACGCCCAAGAAAGCATTGCGCCCGACGGCGTTCTTGTCCCGCGGCAGCGCTCCAGGGCCGTCCCAGCGGTTCATCTCCTTGTCGAAGAGGGGGCAGAACGCCGCCTTGTAGCGCGCGAAGTTCGCCGGGTCCTCCGGGTCCCAACGCGGGTCGTCCCGCTCCTCCGGCGTTAGCTCCCGTCAGTAGTGGCCGATGACGGCGGCGCGAAAATCGCGGTTGTACCGCGTCAGCCGGTGCGGCACCGAGATGCCGCCGATGGAGAGGGACCAGCGGCCTGGCGCACGCATGTCCGGCAGCGCCGGGTAGCCGTTCTCGTGCAGCGCCTCCGCCTGCTCGAGGAGGAGGGTGCGCGGCGCGAAGCCGTTCGCCGCCGCACCTCCGGTGGTCCTCCAGCTTCTGGCCATCTTGCTTCACGACGGCGGGGTTGCGGGAGTGAGGGCGAGGTGTGCGGGGGCGAGGTGTGCCACCAGTAGCGGCGGGCGTTGCCTTTTAAGGTCGCTGGAGGGCGGTGGCATCAACGCCGCTACCGTCGAAAAGGCGCGCCGCATTGACGCCGCCGTCAGCAGCAACGAAACAGGCGACGCGACAGCTCAGTGCGCCCGCCGGCTGGGAAAATGAGGCGTGGCCACGCGTCACGCGGCTTTGACCACCATCGGTCGAGTTGGTTGTGCCGCTGACAGGCGTGGCCCGCGCGTCATTTCTTCCGGCGCAGCCCATCGGCTCCCCAAGCGGAGGGCGCGGGCTAGGCGTGCCGGACCAAAAAAGGGCCACGCCAGACCAAAATCGCATTTGGGCGCCGCGAGTGGGAGCCGATTTTGGTCCGACACGTCCCAAAAGCCTTTCGACGGCATCTCCACCGGGGGCCTCCAATTGACCCCCAAAGGCCCAATGGGGTCCGGACGGCAAAAACCGCCACCAGCGGCACCCCCCAAAGGGTCGCCCCGAGCGATTTCGTGTCCGGCACCCCCGAAAGGGCCTCCAATCTTGGAGGCCCTCTCGAGGGTGCTGGACATGGGGCGGACATGCCCTCCGATAGGGGTGGCCCGCCCGTCATAGGCACAGCGCCGGCGTGACCTGAATCATTCGCTCCCCACACCCTCCTTCTTTTTCCTCTCGCCGGCGATTCGCACCATCGCCGCCACTCTCGTCGCCGCCTGCTTGATTCGCACCTCGGGGACCTAGCCGCAGCGCCAACGCAGACCCACCTGCCGCCGCTCCCCGCGGGTCTGCGGCCAGTCTAGCGCCGGCGTAGCTAGTTTCAGGCCGGGTACGCCTCTTCTTTCCTCCCACCCCGCCCACAACCTGTTCGACCATTCGTTCATAGGCTCATTTCGTTGATTGTTCATTCGTGGCTTTGTTCCATTGCTTTGTTTCGTCCAATAGGCAATGGACAGCGACGACGAGATCATGTTTTTGAAATGATGAGGGAGGATGCCGCCCTTGCGGCCGACGCCGAGGAGAATGAGATGGTCGGCGAAGTGTTTGATTTCCAGGGGCCTATGGCCAATCCACAGCCGGGCGTGCCGACGCAGTATACAGAATTTCTTGCCATACATCAGGAAATTCGTGTTGGAACAAAGCATCTGCAGCTGCACAATGACCTCGTGCAGCACCTGTGGACTATCAAAGCGACTCAGCCAGCGGCTGTTTGATATGTCATGGTTAAACTTGAATTCGTATTAAACTTTGTATTTCGAATTTGAACTTGTGTTGTAATATTTATTACATTTTTCTATCTTCAATTCGTATTGAAATGCTTAAACCACCGCCGATGTGTTGATGATTTGTTTTTTTTTTTGGAATTGGCCTTTGGCGTGCTTGTTTGGGGTGTCGCCCACCTTCAATTCGTATTGAAATGCTAAAACCACCGCCGATGTGTTGATGATATTTTTTTTGGAATTGGCCTTTGGCGTGCTTGTTTGGGGTGCGCCGCTGTAGGCGACACCCCCCCACAGCGGCGCACCCCCCCAATTGGCCGGACACATATCCGGCACCCCCAATGAGACCTCGATTGGGGGTGCCGGATACGAATTTGGAAACCCCGGTGGAGATGCTCTAACAACCATAATAGAAAAAGACTCAGCCGGCATCAGGACAACTCCAACCGCCAGAACACGATGCTGCTAGCCCAATCATATAAATGAATTATCCCCAAATCATTAAATTTAGATACAGGTCATAAAAAATAATGCATTTGTATAGTTGTCTCTTAAATTTTATTACTCTTATAATAATGTGTTAATAGACGATGCATTTGCACATACTTGTAGTTGTAGCTGACGGATTGACGGGAACTGTACGCGCAGGCCAATCGCCACCAAACGGATCGAGGAGGAACGCCTCTCACGTACGGCGCTGGAAGACAAGCGGGCGAATGGGTCATTGACAATGAAGCTTGTGGCCCGGATTAGTGGCCGTCGTGGTAGTACAACTTGTACAATTGTACTCCGTACCACTGAGACTCACGCAAGCCAGTACAAGTCCCGAAAATCTCCGAGGAGGCTGAAGTACAAGCCACGTTCGTGCCCCCTTCCCCTCTGTACTGCAACGAGCCTTACCAGCCTGAACCTGTACTGCTACGGCGAAGCCGGTTACAAATAGGCTTACGCCCTTGGGCAATGGAGGCAGCAGAGGAGGAGAGGGGGTTGTGATTGGTCTTGTTTTTCTGGCTGGAGCAGCAGCGGTGGAAGGGGCATGCAGAGGAGCAGCCATGGCCGGCGTCCTAAGTTTCGGCTTCGCTCTCACTCTCTCCTGTGCTTGCCTCTTCCATTCCTGCTGCTAATGGCCGTGCCTTCCATGGAATCGGTAGGTGAATGATATGCGCTGTCGGTGCCGCGACATATGTGAAGTACTTCCATTGCTCCAGCTCTCTTCATTCCTTCGTAATCTTCTTCTCTGCATTTACGCAGAATCTGTCTGTCTGAATGTGCTGTGGGTGCTCTTCATTTCGCGAAAAGTTTTGCAGGCCACGGTAGTAATCAGGCGTGGATTTTTGATTCTGGAGACGAGGAAGTCAGGGGGTGGATGGAGATCGAATAAACAGAGGCCATGATTCATGTTTTTTTAGTAATGAGGCCATGATTCATGCTTGTACAACTAATTTCTGAGTTCTCTGGTGTAACTCGATTTTGTAGCTAATACGTCACTTGTATAAATGCTATTGGCCCGGGTAGTGAATTTTTCTGATAATGGTAATCGAAGGCTTGGCTACGACACCTCTCATCACAATGAAAAGAAAAACTCAAATCGAAACAGAAGTTGGAAAACAATTCGATTAGCACATGATTTTTTTTAAAATCCCGGGCGGTTTTTTGCAATAATAGAACTCAATTTCTTCTGAATCTTCCCACCTTCGGAAGGGATCGATTAAGATATGGAAAAGTCTGGCGTTCCCCCGGAGGATCGATCCTCCGGGTCGTGCTTGCGCCACGCGTCCCGGAGCGGGTCCCACCCACATAGTCACGTACCTTATCCCTTCCCTTCCTCGTTGCCATCCACCTTCCCTTTCCCGTCTCCTTTTTTTCCTCATAGAAGCTCACGCCACCGGAAGCCAAATCCCAGCCAGCGCCGCCGCCGTTCCGACCAAACGCCACCGCCATCCAACGCGCCACGCGCCGCCGCCGTCCAACGCGCCACGCGCCGCCGCCGTTCCGGATCCCTGCTAGCGTCGTCTCCCCTGATTCCCTCACCGCTGGCGTTGCTTCCTCCCCTGCCCACGGTGCTACCAGGAGCACGGCGGAGCTGTTGCCGGCGGGAGGCGCCGTGCTACCAACGTGGAGGCGTGGTGCTCCCATGGCACACCGGCGTTGCTGCCATGGTGGAGCTGCGATGCTCCCATGGCGCGGCGGCGTTGCTTCCTCCCCTGCCCACGGTGCTACCAGGAGCACGGCGGAGCTGCTGCCGGCGGGAGGCGCCGTGCTACCAACGTGGAGGCGTGGTGCTCCCATGGCACACCGGCGTTGCTGCCATGGTGGAGCT
Organism: Poa pratensis; assembly: GCA_947311845.1. NCBI lineage: Eukaryota > Viridiplantae > Streptophyta > Magnoliopsida > Poales > Poaceae > Poa > Poa pratensis. The sequence goes on along the minus strand of CAMZMU010000066.1, from coordinate 3,209,173 downwards.
GCGATGCTCCCATGGCGCGGAGGCGTTGCTTCCTCCCCTACCCATGGTGCTACCAGGAGCACGGCGGAGCTGCTGCCGGCGGGAGGCGCCGTGCTACCAACGTGGAGGCGTGGTGCTCCCATGGCACACCGGCGTTGCTGCCATGGTGGAGCTGCGATGCTCCCATGGCACGGCGGCGTTGCTTCCTCCCCTGCCCACGGTGCTACCAGGAGCACGGCGGAGCTGCTGCCGGTGGGAGGCGCTGTGCTACCAAAGTGGAGGCATGGTGCTCCCAGGGCACAACAGGGTTGCATCCATGGTGGAAGCGCGATGCTTCCATGGTGCGGCGGCGCTGCTTTGAGGTCGCCCGCCGCCGGCGAGAGGCGCAGCCAGCTGAATGTCACCGAAGATGTGAGCCATGGGCGGTGGGTTGGTAGGAGTCGTGCGTACAGAGTCGGGTCGGTGAATTTTTTCTGTATAGGAAAAAGGGATGCGCACGAGCGGTTGCTCGGCGTTTGGACCATGTAAGGGGACACGTGTCACGAGCTCGATGCGGAGGATCGGAAGCCCCGATCCTCCGGGGGACGCTCAGCGCTGCCCTTAAGATATCTGGCCATCTGGGGAATTCCCAGTGACAGTCGGGAGGGTCACTTACTCCTCACACATCCTGACCCGGGAGTATGCGCTACGGTACAAACAAGCATAGTAAATGTTATCAAAACACATCTTTACACACCTAATCACTCGTCAGCCATCGGGTTTCTGCTGCCCGAACAATTCTGTAACAAATCATCCTCCACATGTCCTACGGCTCCACTCTATTCATACTGCAAAATGACCAACAACATGAACAAGTCAAATTAATCATCTCTGCAACCAACATATTAGGAACAACAATCTGATTTAGAAAGAATCTGATTCAGAAAGATATACATAAACTTAACGACCTACCTGCAGTTCTGAGGCACGCTCCAAGAGACAGAGTGCTTATCCTTGTCCTGCAGCGACATGAACTTCCTCCAGTCGTGGAGCATGACGTTAAGGTCATTGATCTTGCGGTGGACGCCGACGCAGCAGTTCGCGTGCATGGTGCAGACAACACTGAGGTTCCGGCTGGGCTGGCAGAGGCCGCCGAAGAACTCGGTGCTGAGGAACCTGATCCGGACGCCGAGCTCGGCCAGGTAGGGGTCGCCCTTGATGATGTTGAGCACGTCCTGGTCGTGCAGCCCTGGGTGGCGCTCCCTCGCCGCGTACCAGAACTTGTAGAACTCCACAGTCTCGGTGTTGGCCCTGACGTAGGTGAACCCGCCGTTGGGCATGTTTCGCAGGTCGTCCGGGTAGCCGGTGAAGTAGTCGCAGGCGATCTGGAAGTCACCGTCGGCGTAGAGCCGTGGCAGGGGGCTCCGGAACCACACGATGTCCGTGTCCGTGAAGATGAAGCTGAACCCCTTCTCGAGCACCGACCGGAGGAAGTCGATCCGCCGCCACATCATCCGGAGGTACCCGTCGGTCATGAAGCTCTTCTCCCCCGAGAAGTCCATGCCGTCCGTGGCCACCTCAAGGCAGTGCGCGTGGATCTGCCTGCACCGGCGGTGCGCGGTGGCGTCGAGAGAGACGATAACCAGGTGGTCCAGGAGCTCCCGGGTGCCCTCGCCGATCCGGAAGCTCTCTAGGAACACGTCCACCACGGAGCCCGGCTCCGACCACGCCGAGTTCAGCGTCGTCAGGATCACCGTGTCGTTCGCCATCGCCGCCGCTCGGAGCACACGTTCCAGCCTCGCGTCCTCGCTCTCGCTATCCTGCACGTGGACGTGGACGCAGGTCAATCAGACGTGAGCAGAACGTAGTATCATTGTTTTCTTCAGAATTATTAACAGTCTTAGTTTGTTGAATTGGTTAAGCTAGGCTGTTTGATTTGCAAGCTCGCATGTTAACGTGCCGTTGACGGTCCCAAGATGATGGTTGCATCGTGCATCATGTGTGAAGCATGTGAAGCAACCACACTACTACTATTATAGTTTTGCCAATTGGCGTGAGCTAGCTGCCAGTTTCTCAGCAACATGCGTGTAATGTGAAAATGTCGTGATCTACCTACATGATCAACTCTTAATTACTACTCCATCCGTTCCAAATTAGATGACTTCCATTTATCTAAAAGTGGATGTATCTATACTTATAATATGTCTAGATACATTCACATGTGGGTAAATGGAAGTCATCTAATTTAGAACGGAGGGGTAGTAGCTAGCTAGGTAAAATGTGCAAAATGCTCACACGACGAGACTGAAGTGCGTACCATATGCATCACAACGTAAGCTGAATAAATCTGAACTCAACAGAATTTTTTTAAATATTACGAGACTATGTGCTTGAAGTGCTGAAGTGGGTACACGCAAAAATATCGATATGCTTGGCAATGAATTAAATCAGGGTGATTAATTTGGTAATGAAACTTTAATTACGGGCCAAATTTGCACCAAGGATCCTTTTAATTCCTACTACTCCACTAGATATGGAAAACGTGGAAAATTCTCACACGACGAAATGCATCGATCAGAATGCCGAAGGTTGATAAACTTGGCAACAAATTAGTATATTATGGCGATTAACGAAACTTTAATTATGGGTAAAATTTGCACCCAGGATCTTTTTTTAATTCCTACTACAGCTCATCGGCTCACTACGAATATTCGCGTTGACCATTTACTTACTACTACCATTGCAGCGGAGTAATTATGTCCACTAGCTAGGAATTCTAAACGACGAGAAAAGTCAGAACATTGTAGAGAGAGAAACGTATTCCCCGCTTTTCTGTCGATCACAGCTCCTCGATCGAGGAGGAATTCTTAAAATTGATCAAGAACTCTGAACTCTTTGCACGGCGTCGACCGGCGACACAGTCGTGCGCAACAAACTAAATCTTTAGAGGAAGGTGGGAGGGACGTTTCGTGCGTACCAGGACGGCGTCGTCGTCTTGCGGTGGGGCGGCGGCGTGGAGCCACGGCAGCTGGGCGGCGGCCTGGACGAACATCCCCGAGGGCGCGACGGCGTGGTACAGCAGGAGGCACGGCAGCGCGACGGCCGCCAGGAACAGCAGCGCCGTCGCCACCCGCCTCAGCCCCACGGCGGCGCCCTGCTCCGGCGGGGCGCCGCTCTCATTGGCGCGCGACGGCGTCGCAGGCGCGGCCATGCGCCGCAGGTTTAGGGCCTGATTATTGGAACGTTGACAATCGGTGGAAGCCGTCCGATCGAACGAGAGCCTGCCGGGTTTTATACCGACTGACGCGGGTCTCTGGCCACGTCACGCGTTCTTAGCAGAGGAGGCCTTCACGATTTCAGCGCCTCTCCTAGCTAGTAAAGAAATTTCTAAGAAGGAATATATTTCGCAATGGGAAACATGGAAGCTTTGTAATGAAAATGCGTCGCGCGAGACGCGTGGGGTGAGTCACACCCACGTGCTATTCTTCCTCTCTTTCCTTCCTTCCTTCTTTCTCCTGTCTCTCCCCAGGCGCCAGCGACATTGCTGTAGAGCCGCGACGGAGAAGACGACCGTTGAGGATGGATTTAACGGTGGGGGTGGGGGTGTGGACGGCGACGAGATCTAGTGGTGCGGGAGGTTTACAGAGATGGTCGTGGCAGGGGCTACGGTGGACCAACGGCAGGGGAAGCGCCACCGGCCGTGGGAGGGGTGGCAGTTTCGCAAAGCTTTGTAAAAAACACGCTCATTTCATTCTTTCCAAACGTGGAAATCCTCGCAATTACCCAAACTTTCTAAAAAAAATCAACTTTCAAGGGAGTCGAAACTGTATGGTACGACCGCGCAACTCGGACTCTACTCCCTCCTCGATGCCAATGAGAGCCGGTGTGCTCAGGCCATGCCCCTCGATGGTGTCGTGCCCTAGGGAAAAGACGTGCGGCGGCCGGTTATGGGCGCGAGTCAACCTCACAGAGGACGGGGAAAGCACCTGCGAGAAGTGGGCTCAAACATGGGCTCGCCTAGGCCGGGGTAATTGATTGCCACTCTGGGTAGCTTCATTGCGAGAGCAGGGCAGCCTGGGGCTCACGCCGACATCATCAGCGGCAGATGACGTTTGCGCCTGGGGCATGGCCCGCGCTTCTCGCCGGCTCCAGGGTGGACCGATGATGTTGCTGACCTATATGCAAGTCGGGTACCACATTTGGGGTTGTCTGCCCTGTCCGCAGACATGGGGGCGGAATTTGCCCACACCGGAGATGCTCTAACTATACGTGCATTTATATACTCACTCCGTCCCAAAATAACTGTCTCAAGTTTGACCAAAATTGGATGTATCTAGACATGAAACATGTTTACATACATCCACTTTTGTGCAAACTTGAGACACTTATTGTGGGACGGAGGGAGTAGTTATTACAAGTTGGTTCATTTGTTGGTTGATTCTTCGTCAGGTTTACAGAGTAGATATGAATCCATCGACGACTCGTTCATTCCTTCTCAAGGCTAGCTGTTTACGTGCAAGAATCTTTAAGTTTTGCATTATTAATTTGTTTGATCTGCACGGGATTTGAAAATATGCTTAATTAATCTGCAATGCGCATCGAAACAACACCCATTGGCTTATAGGCTGGTACCAGTAGCCGATAGCTGTCATATCTTTGTGGATATTTCATTTCTTATTTTTGTTGAGAAAACCTATGGATCACAAACCATATTATTGGGCATCTAATGGACTTCCTATCCTGAAACACGACCGCAACTAGCACCTCCGTCCGCACTAATTAAGCAACGGGAAATTTTTGTTTTTGCCACACTAGTTTTTGCCCATTTTGCTTTTGCCACTCTAAATTTTGACATTTTACTTTTGCCCTTTTGAGTGGCAAAAACGAAAGCAAAACAACAACAGTTGGGGCAAAAGCAAAATGAAAATGCCCCACAAAGGACAAAACTGATGTATTACCAGGAACTGAGAGGGCAAAAGCGAAATGTCAAAATTTAGAGTGGCAAAAGCAAAATGGACAAAAACTAGTTTGGCAAAAACAAAAAAATTCCACAATTAAACAACCCAACTGCTAAAAAGCAAACGAGTGCTCCATGACACGATCGAGCATTCGCCGCTCGTCCGTCCGATGTGCGCCATCAAGACACGGGAGGACGCGCCGTTCCGACAGCCGACGACAACGACGTTTTTGGTGGCCCACATGCCACGTCCCTCTCTCTATCCATTTCCGTTCGCCTCTCCGTCTCTCCAAAATTCCTCTCTCGCTAGGGTTCTTCGAGGCGAAATTAGCGCACATGATTTGGTGAGTTGCCGCGCGAGCGATGGCGGGGTGCTCAGCGAGCGGAGAGCGACCCGCGGACGAAGGCGGGGTGCTCGGAGATCCAGTCCGCGGGCTTTGACATTGCGTTGTTTTCGGCCATGGCTGCCGGCGAGGAGGAGGCACGCCGGCCAGGTCCATCGCCGCCCCGCGGTCTGCATTCGCATCCTCGACCTCCTGGAGCACTGCTTCCGCCGCCGGAGCACTGCGTTCCGTCAAGCCATCGAGCACCGCATGTTTGCCGCACGCAACGGCCGTGGCGCCGGCGAGGAGGCCGACCATCCCCACCCGCCCAGGCAGCCGCTCCTCCAGATGAAACTGGTGCCCGCGCCGTGGAGGTCCAGAAGGCCAACGTGGATGCGCGCGCATGCCGATTTGCGAGGACATCGGCTGCGTGTATCTAGGCGCCGCAGAGGGGTCGACCACGCCCACGCCGCGCACCTCCGCAACCCACTGGAGTTACCGGTCTTCCTCTGCTCCTTCTGCTGGTCCTGGTCGTGGCATATGGCGGAGGCGCGCGCGGTCACCTGCAGCTGCAGGTTTGTTGCTAGCAGATTTTGATCTGTGGTGTGCTGCTAGCTGAATGCCGTTGTGTGCTAGCAGGTTTTTTTTGTCAATTAATTGTGTGCAACTTTTTCGATTTGCAAAGTGCAATTTATTTGTCAAACTGCAATGTCAAATTTGTGTGCAATTTTTAGAATTTTATTACGCATTAAATGAAAGAGAAAACGAGGTCTGGTTGGGGCCCCATCGATCCGGACAAGCGTCCGCACACCCTCAAATTGAACACGGTTTGCGGTTGTCCGGACTATATTTGTGGTGCGGTGGAGATGCTCTAAGCTGCAACAATCTCCTAGCATGCGTGATTTTATTTGTTATGGTAGATTCAAACATCTATGTCAAGTTCGTTAGAGAAAGTTCAGCTTAATATCAAGCCCTATCTCTCGCCCATAGGTTAGTTTTTGCAGCAGGTTCTGATCTTAGTTGCATCTATTTCCAAACTAGGTTGTGGTTGGAAAAGGCACAGTTGCATGTTGTACCTATTAAGTTTGTTTTTCGGATATCCATGGATGTAGGATGGTATTTTGTTTGTTTTTCACTGTTTTTGAATATACATGCAAGTTGCTTCCAAGTTGCTCATCACAATAATCAAGTTGTTTTAGACACCCTAGGTTAGTTGCAATAACTGTTGATTTTTAGTTGTAGGACATTAGCTGGATCAGGTAAAAGTTCGGATTTTTAATTGCAGGCATTTTGTAGATGAGTTGTAGTTTTGGGGTACTTCCCATAGATGAGTTCAGCCAGCCAGTGCGGAACTAGATGAGTTGCCGGCAGTGCTGACATGAGTTGCAGGCAGTACTAGATGAGTTGAAGGCAGTACTGACATTAGTTGCAAGCATTCTATAGGTTGTTCATTAAGGTCCAGGTCACACACCTGCATCATTTAAAAAAAAAATCTACCAAAATATTTATTTAAACATACTAACTTAGTTGCTCCCTGATATCATTTAGTTGTTTCCCAGATCTAGCTTAAGATAATTGCTCTCATCTTCAGAAAAATTCTCCGTAGGTTTAGCTTAAGACAATTGCTCTCATCAGAAAAATTGCTCTGTAATATCTATCGCTTAGTTGCTTCCCAGGTTTAGCTTAAGATAATTGCTCTCATTTTCAGAAAAATTGCTCCGTAATATCACTTAGTTGATTCCCAGGTTTAGCTTAAGATAATTGCTCTCATCTTCGAAAAAGTTACACGCAACTGTTATCTCTTGAAATGTAACTTTAGTGCAAGACCAAGCAACTTCATAGTACTAGTTTCTTATTCTCACAACACTGCGAAGTTGCCTACCACTCATGATGAATTTCCTACCTTTAACACCAAGTTGTCTACATCACTGTGAATAGTATGAAGTTCCGTACAGATACTTCGGAATTGCCTACCACTAACACTAAGTTTGTTTCCACTACCGCTAAGTTGAGTACAACTAGTACTAAGTTGGCTAGCATTGTTGTGAAGTAATACCAGTACTAAGCTTTTTCAGAGTACAATTTTTTTGAATCTAGGCCACACCCTTATAAATTGCAGAGCATGACTACTAGAGTTGCAGAGCGGCTAGTGTTAAGTCGTAGAGCATTAGCAATATTAAGTCACAGAAATACTAGTAGTATTAAATTGCAGAGAATGACTACTAGAGTCGCAGAGAGGCTAGAGGTAAGTTGTAGAGCATCAGCAATATTAAGTTGCATACATACTAGTATTTTAAATTGCAGAGCATCAGTAATATTAAGTTGCATATCATGAGTAGTATTAAGTTGCAAAAATACTAGTATTAAGTTGCACAGCACGAGCACCAAAGTCGCAGGGGCGCGTGCGTTAAGTTGTAGATGGATAGTATTAAGTTGCTGAAATACGAGCGTCAACTCGCTTGGCGCTACTGCTATTTTTTCTGGGAGTACATTTTTGTTGAAGCTCGGTTACATCCTATATAAGTCGCAGAGCTTGACCACCAAAGTCCCAAAGCATGCTCACTAAGTTGTTTTGGGGTTGTTTTTTTGGTCAACAAAGTTGCTTTTTATACCAGAGAACTCAAAGTTTGATCGATTTTGTAGGGACAGTAAGGGGTGGGGTCTTTTTTCAATACGGCAACGAACATGATGAAACGCAACATGTGCTTACCGGATGCTGCAATAGAGAAGAGCACACAAACATGCATGCACACTGATCAGCAGGTTTTCGTGGAAAATCATTTTGTCCCGTAGTCTTTTTTGGTCTTACCTTTTTCTAGTAATCCATAATTTTTTTTGGTGTCACACAGGATGCAATCCCAAAGCCTGGACAGAATGCAGGCGCAAGCACGAGCACCAACCCCAATAATGCAGTTAAGTTGTAGAGAGAAATGGTTCCATAGCTGCTTCCCTGGTACTAAGTTGCAGGCATCATATTATTAAGTTGTATGCAGAAATGGTTATATAGCTGCTTCCCCTGGCACTAAGTTGCAGGCATCATATTATTAAGTTGTATGCAGAAATGGTTATATAGCTGCTTCCCCTGGCACTAAGTTGCAGGCATCATATTATTAAGTTGTAGGCAGAACTGGTCCTAAGTTGCTTCCTGATACTAAGCTACAGGCATCAAACTATGTTGTGTCTCAATACTAAGCTACAAGCATCAAACTATGTTGTGTCTCATGTTGTGTCCAGTTGCATATTAGTTGCCTCAAGTTCCAGGCAACTTAAAGTAGATCTTTTCCATGGGTAAGTTGTGTCCAGACCAAAGTTGTTGTTGCTTACCAATCGCATAAAGTTTGCACAGATGTTTTTTGATTTTGTTTCTCCATGCCTTTTTATATGCATGCTCCATGCTGAAAATCAAACAGGGGAAACGAGATCATGAAAAACGTACCAGGTCTGATGCACCTTCAGAAACCAGAATCAAAAGACTACAGAATTGGGATGGAACTGTAGCTAGTAATTAGCAGCAACAATGGCCTGTTGCTGTAGACTTTTTGCAGGTCATGCTGAAAGTGCTGGGAGCAGCAACAATGGGAGAAGAGGGGCAGGAGGAAGAAGGGGAGATGCGGAAACTGATGGCGGCGGCTTGTTTTGGAGGATAGGGACAAACCACCGCCTCAAAAAAAAAAAAAAAAAAGGAGAGGGACAAACCAGCGTACTAGTAGAGTTTGGTGGGTTTGTTGGGCGCGCGCGTGGCACCCTGTCTGTCTTTCCCTGCCGTTTCCGGTTGGTGTGGTGTGGGCCTAACTTTCCATATCTGGTGATTGCTGCGGACCACTAACCAGCCCCCGATTGCTGCCTAGACGTGACCCAAACATTAATTATAGTCCAGAGCTCGGACACACTAAACTAATCTCAAAGGAATTATTTTTGTCTAACAAGAATCATAAGAGAGAAAGAGAACCTTTGTTGTTCTAGACAATGGCATATGCCAATACTTATGATTCTACACATCTATTCGTTATAAAGAGTAAATAGTACCTATATATAAAAGATTGAAGGATTCACTCCCAAATCAGCTATCCACGTCGTCTCCATCCCGCCAGTCGTCCGATCGCCACCCCGCCAGTCGTCCGATCGCCACGATTGACGGCCCAGAATGCGCCACGTCTCCCTCCAGGGCACACTACTGTTCATGCACCTATTTTCTACCAATAGCAACCCGCCACGTCGCCCGGTCAGTCGCCCACCCGGTTGCCCCCGTCGCCTCTGTCCGGCAGCAGACCACGATCCCCTTTCTGCGCCTCCCGGTTTCCGCTTCATCCTCCCTCCTCCCCGTCCCCTCTTCCTCCCTCCCTCCCTATCGCCCCGCCTCCACTCCGCCACTGACCGCCGCTAGCCCGCCGCACCCCGCTGCGGCACACCCAGCCCTGACCTCGGTCATCCTCCTCTCTCCCCGTCACCCTCTTCCACTCCAGCCGTCGGCCGGCCTCCCTCCGCCGCGCCACCACACCCTGCCCTGACCTGGGCCCTCCTCCTCTCTCCCCGTCACCCTCCATCACTGGCCAACGCCTCCCATGGCCGTCCACCGCGCACGAAGATTGGAGACCGCGCCTAGGGTTTCATGCTGCTGCCGCCGCCGCCTTCCCATTCACCGGCGTCTTCTGGCCGTCGGCAAGCACGCCCGGGCGCCTCTGGGCGGCCAACAAGCAGCAACTCCCGCCGACGCCGGCGTCTTCTGGCCGTCGGCAAGCACGGCTGGGCGCCGCAGATGCCTCTAGCTCCGGCCAGTCCTCATCCTCTTTCTCCATCTCTACGGCCGGCACCCTCGCATCCAACAACTGCACAGCCGGCTGATGTGTGGTGGACAGAGACACGTTTTTGTGCTTGCTGCAACATTCTTTCCTTTGTAGTAAGTACACCATCGTCCGGGAAGGCGGCTCGGAGGTAACCAACCACCATCGCGTCCAATTTACTCCTTCTAGATGATTTGCTGTAGAATAAGTACTAATCAATAAATTTGGGAGGAACCCCAGTAAGTTGTTGGGAATTTTTGGATGTGAGTTAACTAAAGAATTGACGTTTCATATTTCAGAATTGTAGCCATAGATGTATACATGATATCAAAAGTAAATAGTGATCCGACAGTGACAACACATCATTGTAATATGTGAAATTGGTGTTCGCCAAGTCTATGTTGTCATTTTCGGAGCTGAACTGTTTTCCAATGCATAAATCAATATTACAATCATGGTTAGGCCTCACCATATCTCTCAGTTGCAGCCTTGCAGGGTTTGGGGCGAAGCTACTTGGAGTATTTGAGAGTGGAGTGGTTCAGTCCTTCATTCATGCCCTGACATTGCCACTTTCAGGTAGACATTTCTCTCTTCTGCATACTACAAATAGGATGGTTTGATTGTCTGTGTAGTGCAATTTTTATGTTTATCTTCAGTCTGATGGTCAGCGTATTCATTTCCCGTCATGGTTCTGTCATGGTTCTGGATTGAATTACATCCTGTTTCAGAACTCCATATGATTAGCATGTGCAATATGAAGACTCTTTCTAAATGTGCTTTGTTTTCGAGTATACTTTGAAATAGAGTTTTTCTTGTGTGTTGATTTTCGCAGTTCCCAAGCAGCGGGACGTTATTCCTCTTGATGTCGACGACGGTCAGTGCTAGGACTACGACTCTTTCCTCCTACTGAATTTCAGTTTAGCTGGTCCATTCCTGCTTGCAGTTCACTTAAAACATCTATGACGTTTTTCTTTTCATGAGTTTCAGCGAGGGAGTCCGAAGATGATGATTTGGAGCAACCTGTTTTTGACCTTGAGGTGATTTCTGCATTCCTTCCTGATCTTTTTCTCGAGGATTTGTCTGGTTCAGAAGTATAAATGAGGCATGACCTGACATTAAGGCAGATAGTGGCCATTTTCATTAGTGCTCTTCCTCGGATGTTGCAATACTACAGTACCAGTGATGCTGATGTAGTGTTGTCGTACAGTGAAGAATTCATTATAGAAACAACGGTGAAGTTGAAAAACTTCTTTCTGTGTGAATTGGCGTGGAAAGTTTTAATTTTTTTTGTGTGTTAGGCTTTGTGATTTGGTGATCACATGTCATTTTGAGTAAAACACACCGGAAATGGACCAGAACCCAAATTCCTACTGTCCATAATATATACTGGTTCTAAATACCATATGATTGCAGATGATGGCATGGTCTTAATCAGAACATGTGCACTTCCATCTCATGTCTTCCATTTGTTCCTCAAAGCAGTCATAGTTACTGCTGCAATGATGTTTGATCTCCTTTTGTAATCAACTATGTATAGTTTTAACTGTTACGCGTGTTAAATGTCAGAAAGAATTCTTCGGCCTGCAGAATATTGACGCAAGTGTTGTAGGAGCACACATTTAGTTTGCCTTCGTTTTATATGCTAGGTTTAGAAGAGCAGGCAGTGCAACCTTGTGAACTGTCGCTTTGTGATACCTGACCTTTTCTCCAGTTCATTTGTGATGAAATAAGTGGCGCTTATTTCAGAGCAGAGGGAAATATACAGTTTACATTGTCATTTACAATCAGGTGGCTGAGGTGCTCTGGACAACTGTTTGCCCAACATTGAGCTTCCTCTGCTTTGTTCTCCAATTCTCCAGTTCTTTTTTGTTTTGTGATGAGTTTATGGTTACATAGTGTCGCTTCTCTTTCTGATTTTATCGAAATATATTTTGGATCTTGCCATGATATGCTCTAATTTTCTTCGAGGCTTTTACATTAACAAGTTATAGTACAATGGTTACTTACCTAATTTCATGCTTTCTGAAGCTTCTGCTAGGATATGCTCTAATTTTACAACAAAATTTGCTGATCCGGATAACTAGGAGATGATGCAAGTGATGGCACTCACATGCTTCAGATAGTATGTTCTAAACTTAATTTTCCTTGGTTCACGAAACTACTGAAGATTTTATATATGAATGCTAATACATTTATCTTTTGTTTTGGTGTGTCTTTCTTGCATCTTATTTGATTAGCCGTTCCTTAAATAGATAAGCCCTTTTGGTGGTGGTCATTGGTTAATCCATATTTACACATGAATACACGTGGTTGTATCTGATTAGTTTTTCTCTAAAAAGAAGGTACCTGAATAGTTTTTCCCCTGATGCACCCTGTTTGTAGCATACTTGATTGTTACTTGCCTTGTGTACTTGATCTTACTAAGTTACGATGCATAATCTTTTCTCTGAGTGGAATACCATCAACAATTTGTTGCCTTAAGTAATTGTCCATGATAGCCTGGTTTTATTGAACTAATGTGTAAGCCTGGATGGTTTAGTCCCAGTAGTCAGGATATAAATAACAAAGACCAAGTTTTCCACATGTTTCTGAAGAGTTCAATTCATAAATAGAGTAACGAACCGAATTTTGCAATATCATTTCCTTTATATTAAATATAACAGAAGGTCATCGCCTTTGTCCGTTCTCCTTGCCGCCAGATCTAAATCGTCGACCGTCCTCCAGTGATCTTCTTCATGTTCTTAAAGGAGGCAGTGTGTCACGGTGCGAGGCATCAGTGGCAGCGGCGGGTCGAGAGAAGCAGAGAAGAGGGTTCCTCCAGGCTCAGTCAATGGTTGGCGCCAGTCTAAAGCCTGAGGTGAGAAGTTTAAGAGTCTAGCTGATCCTTACGTGTGTTTTTCATGGTGAAACTGATCAAGTTTACTTGCATGTGCTTCTTGGAGACCTGGGTACCAGGAGGGCCGGTATATTCGTCCCCAAGGGGCTCTACTATGAGTGACAAGAGTCGTTCTTCAGTGTCGTGTTCTTCTCGCAGGCGCTGCTAGATACCGCCGTCCAGGAGTGGTACCACAGCCTCACTCCAATTACTACCGCGGTGCAGCAGCGGCTATCATCGTCTATGATATCTCCAGCATGGTGAGCTTTCAGTCTTCTTTTATCTTCGGTTAGCACTCTTCTGGTGGATTTACTGAAAGTTTGCACATGTTATTTTGGTTTATAAGTAATGCTTGGATTTGAGATTTTCATATACAGTTCCATATTTTAGTTAGGGGGTTGGCTCTTGACTTTTTTCTTTTTATTCATTTAGTATTCACGTTTCACTATGTTTATCAATTTTATTAACATTTTTCATCCTCCACTACAAGCCTTATTGCATACCTGGAAATGCATGATCGCATCGATAATCTTCAAAACAATCGGCACATGAAGTAAGCCTTTTTGTTAGCTTTCGGCTGGAATTTCTTATTGTTTTGATATTTTGTTTTATTGCAACGATGCAAGTTTCCTCACACTATGGTTATTTAAATCTGCTCATATGTACACATGGAGTGCTCCGTTCTCCTATTGGATATACTTTTTCCTTTGGTGTACCGTGCAGAAATATGAATAGCTTTCAACCTTCTTCCCATTCAACCTGATATTACCTGCAATGTTCATGACCAAGCAGGAACTTGGATGGGAAGACTGACCTAAAGACATGAGCGCATTGAGATGCCCCTTTCTTTCCTAAAGGTACACCGATAACAAACTGTTTTCTAAATGATTTTTTCTAGCAAACTGAGACTGCTTTGTACAATATCTATGCATATTTTTGTGCCATGAAAGAGTAGTGATATTGCACAGTATATAGCATTATCAGGAGGTTGATGGAACCAGAAATTACTCAGTGTTTTGCCAAGATATCCTAAGCACGCCACTTTATCTTTATGAAAGACAATTTATTTTGTTCTTAGAAGTATAAGATGGAAATAAAATAAACTATATTTTTTGAGATTCCATATTCTTGCACTTACCAATGCCAATTCTCTCACAAGTGGTAATGTCATCTCTGTCGATAATTGGGTGGTGTTTTGTTGCTTAATGATCGCATAGTTCATTCAATTGGGCATCAGGTTGTACCGCTGTAGTTCACTATTTTTTATGGTATACCCCAAATATCACCATATTGCTATTTTGATGATACTATGATTGCTATTTGTACGCTAAAGCTTGGCTATTGAGTAGATCGTTAATGCGCCCCTTCTATTAAAGCATACTTACAAATGATTGTAAGTAACACCCGGGATAATAGATAGCTCGCGTTTTGTAATTGGCTCGAGATACTATTTTGACTCATTGATTTATGCCATGTTCTGCCGCTTTGATGTTTCATTTGTGGCCTGATAGTGTTGATAAAAGTGTGACTTGAGTCTCTGGAAATTTACAACATACTGAAACATCGTTCTTCGGAAAGCTGTCGCAGACACATGGCCAATTACTTATTTATGTCAAACCACATGGAATCCAACATATATTTAATTGCGTTAGGTTTTAACATATCATATTCATGATATGTATACTGGCTAAATACTAGCTACAACAGACAATGGCTTAAAATTGCAGTATGATGTGGAACTGTTATTTTTCTTCTTGTGTTTGCTCTGACTATCTTATCTTAATTGTGCAGTTTGCCTACTACTATATTTGCATTTATGCCCTTTTTTGATCCAGTCAAGCTGGCCCATGGAATTGAAGTCATCATTGAGATGATTACTTTAACCTTATTCCTTTTTTTCTTCTTTTCTTCAGACAAAATTTTAACCTGATTCCTAGACCACCTCAATTGTTTCAGGTATGGATTGTTTGTACATATGTGTTGCTATGTTGATTATCAGACCAGTCCACATGTTTAGTCTATTTATCTCCTTTTAGATGCCCATAAGTTTATTCATGAAATTTTAGATATTGCTTTGGTAAAATTACCTTTCTACATATCTTACAATCCATTGTCCCTTCAAAGTATATCATGTCTGTTGTTTTTGGTCTTATGCTATGTTATGCACAAGACATGGCATGCAACCATCAGCCTGCATACTAGACATCCATGGTTTGGAAAAAAAGATTCTTTTAGTATCAAGAAACATCAACTTATATTATCTGTTTACATTGCTTTACCAACCATCATCTGATTGGTTTTGCTGTTTCTTAGATTTCAGTATTTTTGTTCATCTTTCTGTAAATAATGATGTGTCTATGTGCTCAAACCAGATATGTTACCACTGCGAGCAACATCTCAGCATGACTGTGCTACTACCATTCTGTTTAGCTTATATTTTTTGATATTAACTATCTCCTTAATGATCTGTACAAAATGAGAAAACCACGGGCAAAAAATTAAAGGAAGCAACAAATGCCGCGCGACACGCCGCGCTGCTGTTTCTCAGGAAGGTGACACGTGTGCCTGTCTTTGAAGGAAATAGGCAACACATGTTAATCTGTGATTACAGTTTGTTGATGGACTCGAGCCAACAGAGGTAAGATTATCCATCTGTGTGCCTTCTCTATCAAATTAGCAATGGTAAACATGATTGTCTCAATGTAACTGCAAGGTACTCTCAATATTCCTTTGTGTGATGATGCAAAACTGTTAGTCTGATAACATTTTCTTATATTTGCAAAAGAAAACTGTTAGTCTGATTGCCTCAGTGTAACTGCTGCTGAAGATTAAGGACAAGAGCAACTGAAGAATCCTTTTTGTGTAAGCTGATGCAGTCTACATATCTCTGCCTACCAGCAGTAGTATGGTTTAGAGTAAGCAACTCTGCTCCTGTGTTTAGCAGTGTCGTCTAAACAGTTACAGTCTACCCTGTAATCTATTATGAATATATCTATCAATAACTTTATAATCTTTAGACTGTTCATTGTCTTTCACTTGCTCTCAAAACCGGATCAACGTCCCGCTTAATTATACACTCAGATAATCTTTTTCTCTCTACGAGTGCGGCGTGTCACTGCGCCGAGTTACCTAGTATATACTTATGTACAAGTCAGAATAATTTTCTTTCTCCGCCCGACCAATCTGTCGTTGGTATATCAGTTGGCATGTTAGAGCATCTCTACCGGCATGCTCTATAGCGCTCTCAATAGGCCTATTGGGCGCGCCGGCACCAAATCGGCCTTCAGCGGCGCGTCCAATAGCACAAAAGTTGCCGGCACGCCCAAATACATCGTCCGACAACCCCGGTTCGCGCCTAGCTTCTAGAGACGCAAGCGGGGGTGCAGGCAACCGCGGCAACGCGCGCCAAGTCGGATCCCGACTTGCGGGACCGACGCGTCATCGACACTTTCCCCTTCCTCCTGTCCATTTTTAGCCTCCCGCCATTTGCCTCCCCCGCCCCACCTTCTTCACGCCTTTCCCACCTTGGGCGATCCACGTCAGGACGGCCAATGTCTCCTGTCAAGGGCTACCGTGGCGGCGCTCGCGACCGAGGAGGACACCGGGGCGCTGGTCGAGGTGGCGTTGCTCACGGTACCACCAGCGGTTACGTCGTCCCTCGCAAATCCCGCATGCAGTCAGAGAATATGTCGGATGGAGACTAGGAGAAGGAGCGGGAGCGTCGAGACTGGGAGGAAGGTCCGCAAGACGAGGAAGAAAGGAACTAAAGGCAAGAGGTGGAAGAGCAAGGAGGACGAGTGCCTAGTTGATGCATGGAAGATGGAAGCTTGTGACCAACGACTCCATCTTCGGCTCCAACCAAACCTACGGCTGGTATTGGAAGAGGGTCGAAGAACAGTTCCATGAGACGATGATATATGGCGACTATGCCGAGGTGCCAATGGATGGCAATTGAAATGCAATGTCACATAGGTGGAGGGTCATCCAAGCCGAATGCAACAAGTTCCACGACGACGTTGAGCAAATCCAAAGAAGGCAGTCGAGCGGCAAGACGGTGAATGACTTGTTGAGCGATGCTATCACGTTCTACCGAGAGAACAACAACCATAAGGACTTTAAGTTCATGCATTGCTTTGTGAAGCTTCAGAACAACAAGAAGTAGGAGAAGACGCGGATCGATCTCAACGGCGGCCATGGCGCCTAGGGGCCTCACGACCCGGCGTTCCCGTGTCGGATGGGCGCCCTGTTGGAAACAAGAAGGCCAAGTCCGACAAGAACGGCACATCGTCCACGGCGTCCGTGCAAACGTCCATTGACAAGTTCCTCGCCGAGGTCACAACCATGTCCAAGCAAAACGCAACCACCTTCGTCGAGAGTTGGACGTCTTTGATGAACAAGCATGACAAGAATGTCGCCGTGGAGAAGGAGAAGGTCGCCATTGAGAATGAGAAGGTCGCCGTCGAGAAGGAGCGGCTCGCCATCGAGAGGGAGAAGGTGCATGCAGCTATCATGCAAGCCGACACGACAAGAATCCAGGTGATGTCGGAGGCGTCGCAATTCGTCACTCGGAAGATGAAGGAGGACACCAAGATCTTTGACCACCGACCTCTCCGCCTACGCACCGGCGGTGAGGGCCTGGTTTCAGCTCTCCCAGCAGCGCATCTTGTGTGATTCAGGTCTACTGCCGCCGGAGCCGACGTCGATGGACACGACGAGGGTGACCACGACGACGCCGATGGACACGACGGGGGAGCCAACTACGGGCACGGTGTCCTCCGACCAAGAGCCAACGCCGCGCCCGGGCTGGCAAGATGCCGAGACACAGGAGGAGTCGTTCGAGCCGGTGTTGACGATCGATTGATTTGCACGATCGACGTTTTGCAATATGATCGCCTGACCTGGCGATGCTTTTGGGTGTGATCACCGGACCTGGCGATACTTTTGGATGTGCGAACTTGACTGACGCTATTTGAGCTTGACCATCGCGTTGTTTTTATTTGAATTTATGGGCCCGGTGGGATAAATTTTATTGGGGGCCGTCTAGTGAGAGCGACCGGTGGGGCGCAGCGCTCCCAACAGGCGGCAACGCGTGTCTGCGCGCCCAAAAGCACATGTCCGGCAACTTTGCCGGGCGTTCTATTGGCCGCGCCGATGGAGGTGCTCTTAGTTGGAGAACCGTGGGCCATGTAGACAATTTTTACTAAGAACGGTGCAGAACTACACGCAAGGATTACTGACGGGTAAGTACGAGCTGGCCAATATATCACACGAGGGAGCAAGCAGGAAAAACCCGCTCGCGCGCGGCGCTGGAAGACAACGGGGCGAATGGGTCATCCTCTCATCGACGGTGAAGCCTGTGGCGTGTGGCCGTCGACGTTGACGCGCTGCTGCAGTAGTACAACTTGTACAAGTCGTGGAGCATGACGTGGAGGTCGTTGATCTTGCGGTGGAGGCCCACACAGCAGTTGGTGACTTGGTGTGCATGGTGCAGACGACATGCACTGATGTTCCGGCTGGGCTCGCAGAGGCCGCCGAAGAACTCGTTGCTGAGGAACCTGATCCGGACGCCGATCTCGGCCCCAGGTACTGGTAGGGGTCGCCCTTGATGATGTTGAGCACGTCCTGGTCGTGCAGCCCCGGGTGGCGCTCCCTCGCCGCGTACCAGAGAGATGTTTTGTGGTACCCCTAATTGAATAACAGCCACCCATTTTCGTGCATCCAATGGCCCATATCAAATCATATTACTGCCAAAAAGGTGACTAGGACAAATCGTACTACCGAAGAAAATAGGCACCGCACCAAAACGGGCCTCGGCCCAAAATCCCCACGCCCCAGACCCAAAAGCCCCTTGGCTATCTGATATCGTTCGCAAAAAAAACATTCGTAGCCCTAAATCGAGCTCGTCGACGCCTCCTCTCCTCCCGATGAAGCCCGCCTCCGTCGCCTCCTTAACGTAGCCGCTGCGTCGCCGCGACTTTCCGGTTGTCCTCATCGATAATAGCGCTTCCCTTATCACTTTTTCTGCAATTCCACCTCTGCTGTGTGGGTGCCGCCGCGACGCGGTCCCTCGCCCTGCCCTCGGCTGCCGCCACCGCCGCGAAGCGAGAAGGGTGCCGGCGATGGTGGGTTGGAGCTGCTGTGATGGGACGGAGGCCGGCAAGGGGGTGGCGCATGGGAGGGGAGCAGGTCGACAAAGTGGTGGCCGGTTCTGAGGTGGTGCATTGTGAACTTACTGGCCATTATACTTGCTCAACTGCTAGTGTTATTGTGGCAACTCATAGGATCTTGATTATTTGTGTCTCCATGCTGAAGACGTAAAAGTTCAGACTTGGGATCCAGTTGAGTGGGTTGTAGGATATTCATTGTTGCTGTCTTGAAAACTGAATATAGTTTCTTATAACATAACTTAGGAACAGCTTGTGTTCTATCTATATCTTAGGGTTAAGTTCTTCAGTTTGCTGAATTTTCTGACCAAAACAAGCAATCGAAGTAGGAGTCCTAGTACTATCTACAACAAAATTTCTCTTCATGCTAAAATTTGATATGCGCATGTACACTGACGCAAACATTTGTTAATGTCCTCTGATCATAATGTTCAGCTTGTTTCTAAATTCCTTAGCCTCTCTCTAATTCTTATAATGAGTATGGTATCATGCTTATGGTTGTGTTTGTGTAGATGATACTATTTTAGAATGATAAAATGGACTACTCCTGAACAGAGAGCGGCGGCCACCTGTTTAGGGGTCCTGTGATTGGTGGAATGGATGGCGGTCTCGAAGACGACGAGACGGTTTGAAGATTCAGTTTCGATAGAGCTAGTTTTATTCGGTTTTGTCAGTATTAATTTGTATTCAGTTTATGTCGTGTAATTTGAATTCAGTTACGTTGTCTAGCCAGATGTAGATAAGTGACAAGTTAATAGTTCATGATCACTTTATCCAGTTTGTAATCTTAGACTCTTAGTCCAAACGATCCGCACCAAGGAGTATTTTAATGTGATAGAATTGGCAGCCTAAACAGGAGGCGACGGCGGAGGCACTTCCCTGAAGCAGCTGCAGCTGAAACGGTTACACAACACAAGTTCTCAGGAGCACCATCAGATTATATTCTCCTAATGGAGTTTCATACGGTTACCTTTCTCATAACACACTTGACGAGGGGTAGACTCATCAAGACCCATGGTTAAGGTCCCTAGGTTATGAATATGGGGGAGAGAACGTGGTAGAGCTGGAAGTATCGTCGGCTGACAAGCAGGGCAAAGATTTTACCCAGGTTCAGGGCCCTCGTGTGGAGGTAACACCCCTACGTCCTGCCTGTCTGTTATTGATTTGTGAATATGATGGTTACAAGGATCCCGGCGAGATGTCGATCTCGCTAGGGTTTGTGGCTCTGGTGGTTCGTTGTCTGGTTCGATGGCCCTCCCAGTCCTTAAATAATAGGCTGGGTCCCGGGTGTTCGTAACCGACTCGATTTACAAGTAAGGAAACTCTAAACCGACTATTGCTTCGCCAAACTTGAAGGATACTTCATCTTCGTGGGCCTCCCTTCATGGGCTTCATGTAGGCTCTGATAGTTGGGCCTAGTCGATACGTGCACCAGGTACCCTCATGGTAGGGTACCCGATAGGCATACCCATGTCAGTAGCCCCCGAGTACTTGTCTGATTCGAAGAGTCGGGCATGGACTCATACATCATGCACGTTATATATATTTTTTACATCTGTATTTAGAATTCTTATGAAATAACATGTTAGCAATGCCGAGTGTTTTCATCGACTATGAGTTTTTGCTTATGATAATCAAGGGATATTAGCTTAGCAGGCCCGGCACACACGACGGATCGGGGCCGGTTAACTACCATTTGTGGCAAAACCATACTAGCTTTCAATCAAACTCGAGTCCCCGGACTCGAATCTGGAACAAACTGGACAGACTCGAAACGGCCGTTGAGGTCTTACTGAATCGAACTGCAGTATAATTTTGAATCTACCCAACGCGTCCGTCGGGGATTTTCATCATGTCTGCTGACACGGAACATTTAAGGATAACGCTGCTGGAGCGGTCCTTAGCCCAGCTCGACTGATCGGCGGGTCTTACCTTTGCACTTATGCATGCAGCATCCAAGGATCGTCGGATCAACTCGGGAATATTTTGAGTGTGATTTTGCTTATGAACTTAGTCGAATGTTCCGTCGACTGCACTTTTGCCATTATTCTATCGGGTGCGCGACAGCGCTCCCGATGGGAGTAGCCCCCGAGATTGTGCTTTATTGCTTGCAATGGAGGATAATCTCAAATTCTTTTACCCTGCACATTTTAGTCAAAGAAATTTTTTGATACGCTCCCGATGGGAGTATGATGCTGCAGTCGAAAGAATTTCGACTGGCCTCTATGACTTTTGCTAAAAAACCAACCGAAACTTATGCGAGAGACCACCCGAAGATATCATCGAGTGACTTTTATGCCAGTTGTGAAAGAGAGAACAACGTCAGCAATGACGCATTTTGCGACTGCTATCTCTGACAAGCGATGGCGTGCCTGGAGAGGCTTTGATAAGACGTGACCCTGTTCTGTGGGCCCGTTTTTGCAGAGCTGACCAGGGATGACGCCGCGTGGACTTGATTTGACCGTTCGGGCACTATTTTCACGGGGCGTGATGATGGCTTCCTGGATTCTCGTGCGTAGTGGGCGGAGTGGCCGGCGACGGTTGCTCTCCGTGGCCGCCACGTGTATGGCCAGATTTCGCGCGGAGCGTATGGATTTGTTTTAACGGCTACGATCGTTTTTGCGCTCTGTGGTAAATAGGGAGGGACGGTGCTGGCAAGTTTTTTACTTGCCATTTTCTCCCTGCGCCGCCCCTCGTCTCATCTTCTTCCTCGCGCCCACCTCCATTGCTCTGCGCCCAAGCTCCTTGCCCCACACTCCCTCCACCGTAGCGATGGCGAAAGGTGGAGGTGCGAAGCGTGGCGCTGCCGCCGCCGCCGCTACCGATGCGACCAAGGGCAAGAAGGCCGTGGCGGGTACATCTGCATCCGCCGCGCTGAAGAAGGGCAGCGGGGACTGGGCGAAGTCCACCATCAAGGACGCCCATTTGGTCAAGTTCCGCGAGCAGGGGTATCTGCCACCCGCGGAGCAGCTCGCCGTCCGCGCGCCGTCGCCCAAGGAGGTACTCCCCGAACCACGCGCCAACGAGCGTGTTTGTTTTGCGGAGTTTTTGCCTAGGGGCTTTTCGCTTCCCCTCCACGATTTCGTTCGTGGTCTTCTTTTGCCTACGGGGTGCAGATCCATGATCTCACCCCAAACGGCATTATGCATATCGCGTGCTTCATCACGCTGTGCGAGTGCTTCCTCGGCGTCGCTCCCAGCTGGGCGCTGTGGAAGCCATCTTCATGGTGCGGCCGAACAGAGGAGGTGGTCGCACCTACCCCGTCGGCGGCTGTGGAATACAGGTGCGCAGCGACACCCGATACTTCCGCCTGAAGACCGTCGACTCCGCTCAAGGCTGGAGGAAGGGGTGGTTTTATGCGACTGTGAGCAGGATGCAGCCGCCCCTTTCTCGACTGCTGCTTTCACCAGGACCAAGGCGTGGGATCACCAACTCTCAGCCGAAGAAATGGAGGAGGCAAGCCCTTTGCTGGCTCGGATCGGAGGCATGCTGGACAAGGTCACAGGCATCCATTTGATCGCCACCTTTGTGAAGAGGCGGGTGTGGCCCATCGCGCCCGAGCGCACCCCATGTGGGAGTATGAAGGCGCAGGACATCACCCGAATGAATCCAGAGGAGCTTTCAAGGAGTGAGCTGCTGACGCATGTGCGACACATCACCAACTTGACGACAGGCGACACTTGCAATGTCGACTGCCCTGTTGCACCATATGGGTTGGAGAACCCTTTGCTTGAGGTATGTATGTGTTATAGCCTGCTTGCAATGAAAGTTTGCCACTCGCATGTTTATGATCGCGATTTTTGATTCTGACTTTGCAATTTGTGATGTGTGCTATGCAGGGTCACTCGACTGCTGCCTCCCTTCCTCCTCTGCCTGAAAATGGCGAGACTGAAGAAACACAGGCACAGGTGGTGGACCCGAAAGGGGATCAGTCGCCCATCCCTTCCGCCACCACTTCACGTGTGGAGGATGCGAGGAAGAAGCAGCAGAAGAAGTCCAATCTGAAGACAAGGCTCCTTCTGACCAAGAAGTCGATACCGCGCAACCAAGCGGCGTCGACTGGCCAAGAAGGCGCCTTCTGCTGCCAGTTCGCCCGCGAAGGAGCAAGGCTTGGAGGATGACGAGGAATCAGATTCACCACCTGTTTTCCAAGCCGCTCCTTTGCGTGCGTGCTCAACAAGCTCGACTCTTCCGCTTCAGTCGAGTGGTACCCCAGCCTTTGGAGGACCAATTTTTGGCGACTCCGAAGACGAGGAAGATGAGGAGCACAGGTATGTGTGTTTTTGAGTATGATATGAAAATGTTTGTGCTGTCATATTTTTGTGCTGACCATCCTTTTGTTTTGTTGTGTTGCTCACAGTGCTGAAAACAACCAGCCTGGGACTCCTCCAGTCGAGAATGTTCCAGCCGTGGAGCACTCGAAGTCTGCACCGACTGGAAACGAGGCTGCCCAGCCCATGGCCACTGACGCTGTCGTTGAAACAGCCAAGGCGGCAACTCCAGATGTCGGGACATCGTCGCGGCTCCTGAGCCGTGGATGAACCACGTGAGTAACTTTTTGCTTGACCCGTTTAGTTGTAGGTCTGTGAGAATTTTTAGATTTTTGCTGAATCCGTGTGCTCGCAGCCCTTCTACCACACCTTGGCAGATTCTGCCAAGGCTTATGTCCAGGTGGAGCAGGAGAGGGACACCATGCGCGCCGAGCTCGAGCGGCTCAGTCGTGAGTTCTCCTTTTTGCTTTTGTTTTGCCCAACTTCTTTTCGCAATGCCTGATTTTGTCGAGTATTGAATACACGTAATTTTTGCTGGGCCAGGCGAGAAGAAGGAGCTGGAAGACGCACTCGCCGCGCAGCGCGAAGAATCGAAGAAAGAGCTGACTGCCGCCACCAACTCAGCTGCTGCACGCGAGCGAGAATATGCTGACCAGCTCGCGGCACTCGCGCAGGCCATGGGAGGTGAGTAATCTTTTTCTCCTTTTGATATGACTATAACTTGTCGAGTGTCGTACTTATGCCTGTTTTGAATTGTGCAGAAGCTGTTGGCGCACCGGCCTCTGCAGACGTGGCGAGTGACGATCTTTCGCTGGAACAGGCTGTGGGCGGCTTAGGCGCTCTGTGCAACCAGGCGAAAGAAGCACTCGCCAAATCAACGAGCACACTTGGTGCTGTATACCAAGTGGTGTTCCCTACTGGCGTGGTGCCGTCGACGGTGGATGACTTCGCCAACGTGTTTGGCCCCGGGACGTCCACCATGGCGGGTTTTGCTCGCGCCAACACGGTACGCGGATCCGAGTCCACCATCAAGCTTCTTATGGGACATGGGATAGATTGCGACTATGAGGCAGCACTGTCTGCGTTCCCTCAGAAGCCAGACGGGAAGCCCATTTCGCTGAAGGGGGTGAGCGGAGCAGCCGCGCGACTGGCTGAAGTTTTCATGAACACCATGGAGCGCCGGGCACTCGAGACTGCCAATCGTCTGCTTAGGAAATCGAAATCTTAGGCTTAGGGTAGCTGTACCCTTTTGCTTTTTTATGCCTTGTAATGATACCTTCTGAACTGCGCGAGTCTGCGCTTTGTTTTTGCTACCTTGTTTATGCAAACTGTCTTTTGCCAATGTCTTTCATTTGGAGAGTTGTATGCTTATGACGCGAGTCTTACAAACTTTGTGTTTGTGATTATGCTCTTTGAACAGTCACGAGAACCTGCTACTGCGACTAGTTCCTCGCAGGCTCCAACCACCACCCGATCCCAGGGTCAGGTGGCAAATGATGCCAAGGTGATGGAGTATATGAAGGCTAAATATGTGAGAATGGAGCAAGATCTGAAGGACGCCCAGGCTGAGCTGAGTCGATTGAGGGCCAGACCCGCGTTGGCCACCCAACGCGAGGATTATGTTCTCGGGGAGATGGAGCTTGTGAACAGGCAACTCGAGTGTAAGTTCGAATCTTGCTTTGTTTTACAAGCTTTTTGTGTAGCTTTTGTCCTTTTGATCTAACTGGTGCGCCCGTATTTGTAGGCTTTGTCGACAACTTCCAGGCTGAACAGATTCGCGTGGAAGGACGCCTGGATAGCGTGGTTGACGACCCTACAACTGGGCGTCAACACTTTTGGCTTGATAGGTACCATGCCCGCATACTTGCCACCCTGAAGGATCGCGTCTGGCGAAGTGCTGAGCTGCTGGAGTTATGCCGGGCATCGTTTATTCGTCTGAACGAGACTCTTTTTCCTTCGGGGCCACAACCACAAGGGATTCGTGCTGTGTTGAACATCTTCCGCCAAACAAATCCCATTCGAGAGTTGCTGTCTCAAAGACTTGTAATTGGAGCCAACGCTGCAATGGCGTATATGCGTAGTCGAAAACCAAGGTTGGTGTTGCGGACACCTGCAGCCGGAGAGGTTCTCGAACAAAAAGACTTGGATGACACGATCCAAGCTGCGGAGACACTGATCGAGTGCACTCGCGAACAGCTTTGCGGCCCCGAGCTGCCCGTAAAAGACGAGCCTGAGGATTAGAATGGTTTGCGAGTGCAATTTTTGTATAGGGGGCAGCCCCCGAGTGTAATTTTTGACTCTTTGTATATTGTATAGTTTGTATACTTTGATTTTTTGCCGAGCCCCCGAGTCAATCGAGCGGGGTTTGTGAAATATGTGTTGGTTATGAACCGATGACTGTGCAGCCCCCGAGTATTCGAGTGCGGCTGCAAAGTTTTTATGTTCTTTGTTCGGATCCTTGTTACGCAGCCCCCGAGGGTCTCGGGTGCGGTTAAGGTATGAATTATGCAGGTGGTAGCCACAAAGGAGTCGAAGGAACATTGATTTTATTCCTCTTTTGAATGTTAGGCTGCAGGCCGCCTCATTAAAAACCTTCCAGTCCCCTTAGGTACCCTGGTAAGGAAAAGAGCGCGTCTGAAACCTGCAGCCATCCGACATATAGCCTATTACATTGTATGACTGTGAGCACTTTATGCGTAGAAACGGCGCAGATGCGCAACGTTCCACGGATTGTGAGAGGGTTCGCCTGTCTTCGCGTGCTTCAGTCGATATGCACCTCCACCAAGGACCTCCGTGATGATGAAGGGACCCTCCCATGGGGAAGCGAGCTTGTGCACCTTCTTTTGCTTCAGTCGAAGAACCAGGTCGCCAACGACGAAGGACCTGGTGCGCAGTCGACGGCTGTGGTAGTTGCGAAGGTCCTGCTGGTAAACAGCTGTGCGGGCTAAGGCCGTGTCGCGCGCCTCATCAAGCAAGTCGACTGCGTCTTCGAGTGCCTCTTCTGCGTCTTCTTCATTGTATGCTTCAACTCGTGGTGCGTTGAACCTTACGTCTGATGGCAGAATCGCCTCTGCACCGTAGACCATGAAGAATGGGGTGAACTGCGTAGAAGTGTTGGGAGTTGTGCGTAGGCTCCATAGCACAGACGGTAGTTCTTCGACCCAAGCACCTGCAGCTCTTTTGAGTGGCACCAGGAGGCGCTTCTTGATCCCACTCGTCACAAGCCCATTGGCCTTTTCGACTTGGCCATTGGATTGCGGATGCGCCACGGATGCGTAGTTGAGCGTAATGTCCTGCTCTTTGCAAAAGGTTTTGAACTCCTCAGCCGTGAAGTTTGTGCCGTTATCAGTGATGATACTGTTTGGGACACCGAAGCGATAGATGATGCTCTTTATGAAGTTGACTGCCGTAGTAGCAGTCGAATTTGTGATGGGGACCGCCTCGATCCACTTTGTGAACTTGTCGACTGCCACCAGTAGGTGAGTATGCCCGCCATGCGATGATTTTTTGAGTGGCCCAACCATATCGAGCCCCCATTGGGCGAAAGGCCAGGCCAGCGGTATAGTCTTCAACGCCGATGCGGGTGCGTGCGGCCTTGTTGCGAATTTCTGGCAGCCGACGCACCTTTTGACTATGTCCTCCGCGTCTTTGAGTGCTGTAGGCCAGTAAAACCCTGCGCGAAAGGCTTTGGCTACGAGTGATCGACTGCTGGCGTGATGCCCACAGGTACCTGCATGAATGTCTCGAAGTATGGCTTGGCCATCTTCGAGTGCGATGCATCTTTGGAACATACCTGATATGCTGCGCTTGTATAACTCGCCGTTGATAACGGTGTATGCTTTTGATCTTCGAGTCACGCGTCGGGACTCGGTTATGTCATCTGGTAGCTCGCTACGGAGTATGTAAGCCAGAAAAGGTTGAGTCCAGGTTGGCTCAATGAGAAATACCTCGACAGGGGGGTCCTCTGTGCTAGGCATTTTGCTTTTGGGTGGCGTAGTCGACGGAGGAGGCTCTCGTTTCTCCTTGATGGATCTGTGTTCAATACGCTCGAGGAAGACACCAGGTGGAATTTGTGCGCCAGTTGAGCCAAGATTGGCTAGCATGTCTGCTTCTTCGTTGCTTTCCCTTCCTATGTGCCTCAACTCGCAGCCCTCGAAGCTGCCTTCTAGTGTGTTGTACAGATCGCGATAAGCGATCATGTTGTCCGCGATTGCGTCGCAGGCCTTCATTGTTTGCTGCACCACGAGGTTGGAGTCGCCGTAGATCATCAGTCGAGTGCACCCGAGTGCCTTTGCCATCCGCATGCCATGGATCAGAGCCTCGTATTCAGCCTCGTTATTGGAGGGTAGCTTGAATCCCATCTGCAAAACATAACGTAGCTTGTCCCCTTTTGGTGATATGAGGACGACGCCTGCGCCTGCGCCTTCATGTTTCTTGGACCCATCGAAGTACATGGTCCAGGAATTGGCCACGTCTGGTGCTCCAGGTAATTGGGCTTCTATCCACTCGGTTGTGAAGTCGGGTAGGACTTGTGCTTTGATAGCCTTCGGGTGCTCGTACTTGATATCTCTTGGAGCCAGCTCGATGAGCCATTTTGCCACTCGACCCGTTGCATTGGGGTTTGTGAGTATATCACCGATTGCTGAGTTGCTTACCACGGTAATCGGATGCTCGGTGAAGTAGTGTGTCAGCTTCCTTGAGGACATGAATACAGCGTATGCCAGCTTTTGATAGTGCGGGTACCGCTGTTTTGATATGGAGAGAACCTCGCTCAGGTAGTAGACTGGACGTTGTATGCTTTGGATGTGCCCCTCCTCCACGCGTTCGACTACCAGTACGGTGCTCACCACCCTGTTTGTAGCCGAGACATACAGGTAGAGTGGTTCCCGTTCCTTAGGTGCGACGAGGATTGGAGGGCTTGTGAGGATCCGCTTGAGATCTGTGAAGGCTGCTTCAGCTTCTGGCGTCCACTCGAACTTGTCCGCCTTCTTCATCAGTCGATAGAATGGTAGAGCCTTTTCACCCAGTTTGCTGATGAATCGACTGAGCGCCGCTACTCGTCCTGCTAGTTTCTGCACATCATGAAGCTTTGAAGGCCTTTGCATGGTGAGGATGGCCTGTATTTTCTCCGGGTCTGCTTCGATTCCACGAGCAGAGACTAGGTACCCTAAGAGCTGCCCGGCTGGAACGCCGAACGTACACTTCTTAGGATTGAGCTTGATATGGAAGCGTTTGAGGTTTGCGAACGTCTCCCTCAAATCGTCGAGTAGTGTGCGTTCTTCCCTTGTGGTAATGACAATGTCATCAACGTAGACCTGGACGTTGCGTCCAATTTGCTTTTTGAGGCAGTCCTGCATCATGCGCTGGTATGTTGCACCCGCGTTTTTTAGCCCGAAGGGCATAGTTGTGTAGCAGTAGACCCCGAGTGGGGTTATGAACGCCGTTTTTTCTTCGTCTTCTTGCTTCATCCTTATCTGGTGATAACCTGAGTAAGCATCCAGAAAGGAGAGTCGTGCGCATCCGGCGGTGGAGTCAACGATCTGATCGATCCGGGGTAGCGGGAAGTGATCCTTCGGACAGCACTTGTTCAGCGCTGTGAAATCCACGCACATCCGAAGGATGTCTGTATGCTTCTTTTCTACGAGTACAGGGTTGGCCACCCATTGTGATTTCTTGATTTCCCTAATGAATCCTGCTGCGAGTAACCGGTCGACTTCGGATTCGACTGCGGTTCGCTTTGGACCGGAGATTCGACGCATCGTTTGCTTGACTGGCTTTGCATCTGGAAACAATTGGAGAGAGTGCTCGGCGAATTCCCTGGGAATACCTGGCATGTCGGCTGGACACCACGCAAATATTTCCCAGTTCTCACGGAGGAATTCGACGAGCGCGCCTTCCTATGCGATAGGCAGGCTCGAAGATATGTTGACTGTCTTGGTCGGATCGGTCGGGTGCACCTGATGCGACCTTGTGTCATTTGTAGCATTGAAGGATCTGTCGACTGCCAACTTCTTATGCTCTGGAAGGAGTGTGCGGTCGTTGGTAATCGCTAAGTCAGCGAGTGATTCCTCCACCCCGAACATCTCGGAGATTTTGCTGAACTCGCGGTCGCAAGCATCGGACCTTTGAAAGTTTCCACGGACAGTGATGACTCCCTTTGGTCCTGGCATCTTCAGCGTGAGGTACGCATAGTGTGGCACCGCCATGAATCGAGCAAACGTCGGGCGACCAAGAATAGCATGGTATTGTGATTTCCAGTCGACGACCTCGAACTCAATCGACTCTGTCCTGAAGTGGCTTACGTCCCCGAACGTAACGTCGAGTTGTACGGTGCCTTCTGGGCTAATTGCTTTGCCAGGAACGATACCGTGGAAGGTATTTGAAGATTTTGGGAGGTTTTCGACTGACCTGTTCATTTTGCGGAGTGTGTCCGCGAAGATGATGTTTATGCCGCTGCCTCCATCCATGAAGACCTTGGTCATGGCGTAGCCTCCTATTTGCGCGTCGAGTACCAGAGCCGCATGCCCTGGTCGAGCTACAGCTGGGGGATGATCCTCTCGACTAAAGCTTATGATGGTTTCCGATCCCTTCAGAAATTCGGCACGGCTGGAGGTGCCATGACAGCCAAGTTCACCTGTCGAGTGATTAGTTTTTGCTGCCTGTTAGAGGGGCGACCCTTTTGTATCATGTACATCTGCCCGTGGGGCTGTGGATATTGATCATCTTCCGCCCGTAGCACAGGTTGTATGGCACCTGCGAGATTTGCGCCTGGAGCAGGCTGTGGTGCGGGTTGCGGTGGCGGCTGTGGCGCCATGAGAGCGGGCACAGCGTTCGGCTGTGGTACGGGTGCAGGCATGGGCTGAGCAGGTGCTGGGCCATTCCTCTTGAGTCGTATCACATAGTCAGTCGCCATTTGGTCGAATTCCCTGCAGTTCCTTAGGGTGTGATTGGAGCGTAGTTTTCCGTCGTCCCCCTTGAAGAGGTGGAATCTGCACCAGTCGTCCATCTTTTCCTCGAACGACCGCTCGGGTTTTGCGTCGCTACGTTTGCGCCATTCTTGCCTTTTGTAGCTATCGCTCCGCTGCTCGCGATCTCGACTGTCACGTCGATCATCCGAGCGTCGATTGCTTCTATCATGGTCCTCCTTTGGCTGTGTGTATCCAGCCGCCATGAACTCGGGTCTGTTATCGTCGTAAGGACGTCTGGACCGTTTACGCCTGCGATCTTCTCTGTATGAATCTCTGCGGCTTCGACTGCCGCTTTCGTAGTTGTCGCGTGTTGGGGAAGCACGGGATCTGCGTACAGAATCCTCTCCATCTGCCCACTCAGTCGCAACTTTGATGAGGTCAGCCAGGGAGGTTGGCTTTTCACGACCAAGTGCCTCTTTGAAGTCCTTCCTGGCGAGACCTTGTATGAAGGCATCCATGGCCCTGTCTTCTGACACTTTGCCAACCGAATTGCGTATTTCGGTCCACCGCCGTATGTATGATCTCAGCGACTCGTCTGATCGTTGAGTACATGTCCTTAATTCCTCGAATGTCTTCGGGCGCTCACACAGAGGCTCGAAGTTTTTGATGAAGTCTCTGCGGAAATCATCCCACGAGTCATATGATGATGGAGGGAGTGATTTGAGCCAGTCGCGGGCAGTTCCTTCGAGCATAAGTCGTATGTACTGCATCGCCGTGGTGTTCGTGCCCCGCTGGCATGCCACGGCGAGTCTGTAATCTTCTAGCCACCCAGAAGGTTCTTGGCGACCGTTGTACTTGGGTTGCTCGCCTGTCAACTTGAACCGTTTGGGCATCCGCGTCTCACGGATGCGTCGAGTGAAGCACAATGCTCCGCATGGCTCTGGTTCGCGATCAGAGTATGAATCGCTGCTATAGGATCTTCGAGACCTGCTCCTGCTGGACCTGTGCCGGCGCGTGCTTCTCCTTCCTTCATCCGAGTGGTGGCTGCGACCACTGCGATGATGTGCTGCGTGTCGTGAGTCGACTATGTCGCGATCGCGATCCCTTGCTGGAGTTTTGTCTTCTGGCTGCATAGCCTGTGCCGCTAGAGCTAGCGATTTGAGTTGTTGGCGATGCAGGGCTGCGTTAGGGTCATTCGCCGGAGGTTGTATTGCCTTGAGGTAAGCACCTACGGAGAATAATGCACCCGCAGCAGTTTTGGGTACTGGGATTCCGTTAGCGTCCTCTGTCATGAACGACAGGTTACGGGTGATTGCTACCCTTTCATGTTCTGGAAGGCTTGCCAACCGCGACCTAGGTCGAGGGGTTGGTTGCTGTGTGGACCCGAGGGATTGCTCCCTTCGTCGGGCACTCGAGAGGCTGGCTTGCCTTTTGCGCTCCTCGAGCGTCGCTCGGTAGTTTTGCAGTCGAATTGACTCCTGCCAGTTGAAGTACTGGAAGGTCAACATCTCCTCTGGAGTGGAGTTTGGCGGCATCATAGTGCACTCCTTTATGACTTTATCTGCTTTTGCTGCCATCTCCTCCGTGATTGTCAAGGTTGTGACCCCATCTGGCATGGTTACCGTGCATGGGAATTGTGCAGGCCTGCGAGCGGCAGCGTCTGCGGATGATTCTGCGGTGAAGGCCACGTAGACCTGATGGGGCGTGACCCGAGGACAGGTGTATGTGCTGTCGATTCCAGTCATGGACTCGACATCGCCATCGAGGCTCATGTCAGAGCCAGTGTGTTCATCGAGTAGATCTTCGAGGCGAATCTCGTTGTCGATGTGCTCATCACCTATGCTCATCTCGGTGTTGGCGAAGCCATTACGGATTTCTGAGTCGAGGTTGGTGTTGGTGAAGATCTCCGAGTCGACGTTGTTGTCGTTATGAATCGCGGGCTCGTAGAAGTCATCGAGGGAGATCCCGCAGTCGAAACTCTCGTCGAGTGGTAGGTTGAAGTCGATGTTGCTTGTGTTGTATGCTGATTCTGCTTCCTCGCCTTGGAGTTCCGTCATCATGAACCTATCGAGCTCGCCGGTCGACATGGTTGTTGCGGGCGAGCAGGCTTCAGGATTCGACGATGGGGCGAGCAGTCGACGGAGCCTCGAGTGCACCCAGCGCCAGTTGTTGCGGATCTGCTGAGTCCTGCGTGCCAAGATTGTTTACGAAAAAATTGAATGCTCCAACAGTTAAGCTCAAACCTGATTCAAGGCCAGAAAACGCCTCCTGAAGCTCCGGCGAGTGCGGATTGAAATTCATTGGAAGAGCAGATGCGCTTTTTGCGGGTGAAGCGGGCAGGCTGCCGCTTTTCGAGTAGATCGGCGAGTCGCCGTGTGTCGCCTGGATCGGCGAGTTGCTGTTTGCTGACATGGCCGGCGAGTTGCCGTTTGCAGATGAGATCGGCGAGTTGCCGTTTGCTGGTGATCGGCGTGTTGCCGTTTGCTGTGTGATCGGCGATTTGCCGTTTGCTGTTGGGACCGGCGAAACTTCGAGTCCAGCGCTATTCTTTCCCACAGACGGCGCCACTTGACGAGGGGTAGACTCATCAAGACCCATGGTTAAGGTCCCTAGGTTATGAATATGGGGGAGAGAACGTGGTAGAGCTGGAAGTATCGTCGGCTGACAAGCAGGGCAAAGATTTTACCCAGGTTCAGGGCCCTCGTGTGGAGGTAACACCCCTACGTCCTGCCTGTCTGTTATTGATTTGTGAATATGATGGTTACAAGGATCCCGGCGAGATGTCGATCTCGCTAGGGTTTGTGGCTCTGGTGGTTCGTTGTCTGGTTCGATGGCCCTCCCAGTCCTTAAATAATAGGCTGGGTCCCGGGTGTTCGTAACCGACTCGATTTACAAGTAAGGAAACTCTAAACCGACTATTGCTTCGCCAAACTTGAAGGATACTTCATCTTCGTGGGCCTCCCTTCATGGGCTTCATGTAGGCTCTGATAGTTGGGCCTAGTCGATACGTGCACCAGGTACCCTCATGGTAGGGTACCCGATAGGCATACCCATGTCACAACTCACTCTAGAACTACGGTTTTAGATTTTCTTCTCCGAATGGTGTTTCATCAGATTCAACAGCTCTGCGTTAATACTTTTATAAAAAATTCATTTGCAATGAATTACTTTTGACAAAAATCACAGCAATAAACCAAAGTAGGCTAATCAGTACAGAAGCTGCAAAGTACTACCATTTGAAGCAAATTAAGAGTGCACGAGAGGTAACAAGACATGAAACCAAGGTCCAGCTTCTCATATTGCCAACACTACACTTCTCGTAAGAGGTGAAAGCTAAATGGGATATCAGCTACACCCCAACGATCACAATGCTCAGTTTCATGATGCGCCCTCCTTGGCTCACTTGGCCTGTTTGCGCGTT